>ML814983.1:74624-92726 GCA_009831015.1 Picea engelmannii | reverse complement strand
TTTTCTGGCAATTTTGGCAATTTACTATTTTTAGCAGGTTTTAACTTTCGGGGCCATTTTGAGGGCCTAAATGAAGGTTTTTTGAGATCGAGGTTCTCAATGATAACCGAAGGCATGATTGAGCCCCCAAAATGAATCTCCTCAATAATACCTTTCCAACGAGCTATCACATGCCTAAAACGGAGATCGTATGCAAAAGTTACGACCCCGAGAAGTTGATGTACTAACTTACCCAAACGGGTTCCACATGACTTTTGGCGCTTCATCTCCTAGGGTTAGGTTTTTGGATGTCTATGACTTTTTGCATTCTCGTCTATTGTAAAAAGGCCTCTAGAGCCTCATTGTAATCATCTTCTCACGGATGCAAGTAGCAGCCACATCTCTTCTCAGAGATAAGCTACCAGCGCCCTAGCTAGTTTATTTCCATTCTATGTGTAAACATATTTCAGTCATTTGTTATTAATGAAATGAAGTCTTATTTCCGTTGCATCTCTGTGTTTATGTGTATTTCTGTATTTCACTGTGTTCCTACATAAATCTGGATCACACTTGCTCCAATTGCATTTGGGTAGGGTGATAACAATCATTCCTCCAAACCACTCAGCCACTTGACATAAACCTAATTAACCACAATAAAATAAAGTTATTATAAATTATGTTTAATACTTAAAAAAATATGATAAAAACTATTAATAAATATAATTTGAATTTTTATATTGTGAAATACTAATATTATAAATTTTATTTAATTTAAAAAATAAAAATTATTCACAAATCTAATTTTAACTTTTTAAATTTATTTAATAAATAAAAATAAAAATATTAATAAATATAATTTGAACTTTTTATATTACCAAAAATGGTATAAAAAACTTCAAATTTATAATTAAATTTATTTTTTTTACTTCAAAATAATTAAATTTGCTTATTTTTTGACTTCAATAATTGATGTATGAAAAGTCTTGTTTGTGGGACAAGGAAAAGAACATGGGAGATCCTTGAATCCATCAATTACATTCTACTTCTTATCTTTATGAATTCTAGTTTTAACTTTTTTAATGTTTGTGAGATTATGAACAAATTATCTAAACACTTGTAATTTTGATGATTTTTTTTTTTTGGAAATGTATGTATATTTTTAAAGAATACAGAAACACACTATAACCCACATCTTAACCACAATGAACAGTATTAAGTCTCTATGTATATGGCCTTTTGAGTTGGTGTGGAATGCCACATTGTATTTTATATTGTAATTTTGTTATACTTAATAAAATTATTTGAATTTTTTGGAAAAAGGTTAATTTTATAGTAAAAATATTTTCTTTCTTATTACAATTTTAATAAATTTATATTAAAAATGCTCAAATTAATTTTACATTAACTCTAAGTTAAGAGTTCAATATGTCAATTGCCCCAATTAAATTTGGGTAAGGTTGATAATAATCATTCCTCTCAAACCACTCAACCATTAAAAATAGACCCAATTAACCACGATAAAATAACATTATTATAAATTGTGTTTAATTCTAAAAAAAATATGATAAAAAATATTATTTGAATTTTTATATTACCAAATGTTAATAGTATAAATTTTATTTAATTTAAAGAAAAAATTATTAATAAACATAATTTTAATTTTTTAATTTATTAATTAAAAAAATAAAAATATTAATAAATATAATTTTAACTTTTTATATTACCAAAATTTTTATAAAACTTGAATTATAAAAAGATTATTAAATTTATTTTCTTAATGATTGGTTGAAAATTTAACCTTAATCTAGCCCTTAATCAACATAAAATTAATATTATTTTTACTAAAACCTGTGGTTGAAAATTATTGATTAGTTTATTTTTTTAGTTCAATATTTAGAGATTGCATTATTAAAAAATAATAATCACATTTAATAGGTTTTTAGTGCTTAATCAGTTTTGTATGGACAAGATTAAATATTGATGGAATATTCTTAGTCACCCCAAAAAATCAATAGTTGTGATTTCAACCACTAACTTCTTCACTATTATAAAGACATCGGTTTACATGTTTATTTGTTTACTTTTACATAATCATATTTAAAATATACTATGATGGCTAGCTGATTGCCATCTCTGAATGATTAAAAAAGATTAAGATTTTGTTATAGACTGGAGAGATGTGAATCTGCGTTTCATTTTCTGGACCAGCCAAAACCTTTCGACGTTCACCAGCCACGAGTTTTCAGCTGTGCTAGTAATAATCTATTTTTAAAGTCAAGAACAAGACAAACACCAAATTAATGTATGAAACTTTTTATTTGTACCACAAGCACCAAACAATGATAACGACTGAGTAACTTCCGGAACAGCTGCCGCCTCGAAGAAATCCACGCTCTTTAATCTCCCAAAGCACACTACTGAATACTAAACATCATAGTACATGCCTACCTGCCTGCCAACCAACCAGACTCCATGACAAAGACATGGGTTTTGTACTCTAATATGAGTACGTATCTGTTCGTTTTCCAGATTATGGAGTTTCCTCCCGTGTCTCACTTTCCACGATTCCTACAGTTGTGGTCCTGGACAGAAGAGAATAATCCCACTTTCCACGATTCCTACATTAGTGGTCCTGGACTATAAATATGGAGTTGTTTTTGTCGGGCATTTTGATGAAATTTGGTTATGAAAAATTCTGTAAGTTCTATTTTATTGAAAAAAAAATAGTTATAGGTTTTCAAATTTCATTTTATTGAAAATTTGTTTATATTATAATCTCATAATCTAAATTTGTGATTTTAAAATTCCATCAAAAATCATTGAAAAACGTGGCAAAACTTAAACATCCAACAGTGACTGCCCTATAGGAATAAACGTTACCATATATATTGGTTACTGTGCACTTACATTGTCTTATGTGCATGTGGGGCACATATATCCAACTGTACAGAAAGAGTCTATCCATGAACTTGTGCACCTAACAGTGGCATATACTGCAGGATCATATGTTATTATATACTGCTCCAAGTTATATTGGTCTATGAAAGAAACTCCAGTAAACAAACCAGAGCTGTTTGGTACAGTATTAACTTATTCCTATAAATATAGAGTACAGTTGGATCCTGGTGGACCGGTCATATGCAGCTCAGATATAAACCGTAATATTTCTGTGGTGTACCAGACAGCAGGCTAAAGTTAATGCACGTACAGGTAGTGTAATAGAGTGGAATACAGTCTGAGTGAGTTGGTTCAATCAGACAATGAACGCGGGAACAGGTTTCAGGACGCCGCCATGTGACATCACGCTGTCTTTATACGTACGACCAGCAAACGTGACTTCCTTCCTTTATCGTCATCCAAACGGCCGGGCTTCAAAAACCAAAAAATATCCGGTTGCATTTCCCGGCGGATTTTGATACCGGCCGACAATCTGGTAAGCAGGGTTGAATTTGATACGGATAAATTTTTATTTGGCAATCTAGTTTAAACATTGTTTTCTATTTTACGTTAAAATCTAAACGCTGGATGTCAAAATAATTGTTATATTTTTTCTTTGGCAAAATCATTTAGATTTCAAAATAATTGTTATATTTTTTCTTTGGCAAAATCATTTAGATTTCAAAATAATTGTTATCTTTTTTCTTTGGCAAAATCATTTAGATTTCAGAATTTCCGAAAACACAGTTACTTTTCAAAAATCTTAAAGTAATTATAAAGAGCAAAAAAGTACCTATATGATAAAGATTATAAATTTGTTTCAATTATAATCAAAATTTGTAATCAAATCGATTCTTTCAGGTTGATGAGGTGAAATAATACAAATTCAGTGAAAACCTTTGGATGGTTTTAATTTTCAATAATTAAAATATGGCAAGTAAATATTTGCTTAGTAACTCTATAAATTGAATCACGATGAAGTAATATATTAAAACAGATTGTAATTTATAAGAGTTTAAAAACATAAAACTTCCAATTTCCAATAATATATTTTAAAAAATTTAAAAAGAAGAGGGATAGGTTGTAAGCGTATAAGTTTATTTCCTTAGGAATTATAATGATCCATAGAAAGTTTGTTGATTGTTTATTGATTAAAGAGTTTAACCTAGAGGAAATAATCATAAATTTTATCTATAATTTCATTAGATATTGAAAAGTATCCTCCAATTTTTTTTTGAATATTTCTATGAATACAATTTTCTTATAAAAAAAAACCTTATTTTTATTAGATATTTCTTATTTTTACATGATGCTATTTTTTATACTCCCAATACTTATAAATTCTTCCATACCCCACATTCTTCCTCCAATACCTAATATTTGACACTGTTTGAGAGTTTTTGCTTTATATTTGAAAATTCTGTTACAATTTTGTTTTGTCAATTATGACCAAATGAAATACATATGCAACTCCTAATAAAAAAAACATTACTTATTAAAAATGCCAAATTATTACATTTAGTAGTTTATTTTAATTTATAACTATTTCAAAATCCCTTCTAAAAAGGATATGATATTTTTCATGTTTTTAGATGCTAATGTAAATAGTTTTATGTATATATAAATTCTGTTACAATTTTGTTTTGTCAATTATGACCAAATGAAATACATATGTAACTCCTAATAAAAAAAAACATTACTTATTAAAAATGCCAAATTATTACATTTAGTAGTTTATTTTAATTTATAACTACTTTAAAATCCCTTCTAAAAAGGATATGATATTTTTCATGTTTTTAGATGCTAATGTAAATAGTTTTATGTATATATAAAGTATTTTTTGAAAAATAATAAAATTTTATTTTACAAAATAATTATATTTTAATTATTTAATTAATAAAACAGTAAATAGCGTCTATTTACCCATCAACTTTTAACTTCACTTACAACCCATTACTATGCACCGACTCGGAGCCGACACCGTAAACTTATACCAGAGATCTCCTGGCAGTGGTATGCTTAATGAATCGCAGAGTTAACCTGTATAAAAAATTGGTGGTCTAATTATTTTACGAAATGATTTTTTTTTACTGTTTAAAATTTATTTTTGAATGTAGAAATGAATTAAGCATGTTGAAAAATTCTAGAACAGTAAAATTATACAGAAATAATCACTTAAATATGTAAATCTAACAATTTCTAACAAAATTTAGAACAAATATTTTAAAAAAAATTATGTTTCCCAAATTTAATTCCAGGCATAAAAATATTCTATTATGTTTCCTAAATTTAATTCCAGGCATAAAAAGATTCTCATTATGTTTCCTAAATTTAATTCCAGGCATAAAAAGATTCTCATTGAAAAGGACTAAGAGGGTTCTTTATTCATTATCTAACATTGAGAATTAATTTGTAATAGCCTGAGTCAGTGGTTGGGCCAATCCATAAGTGGCCAACATCAATCGGCCACGAGGAGAATACTAATCACTCGACTTGAATTTCTTCAATCTGGACCCACTAGTCTGTGAACATGGGGACACAGATCCAAGGAAGAAAACTTTAAATGATTATTTTACCAGAAGAAGAAGTCACCTGGCCAATCTTTAGTCTACCAAACAAATCAACCTTACACAGACGACTTCTACTCCAAAGGAGAGCTATCACCTAAAGCTGGAAATGAATCTGCACCAAGGAAAGAAGATTTAGGATGCCTCAGATTCAAAGAACTCTGAAAGTAGCCCGGCACCAATCTTGAAAACAAGGAAACCATGCATTGGATAAGAAAGAGACAGGTCGTCCCAAAAAAAAATTAGCAGAACCCTTTTCTGCTGACCCCGATAATCTGGACATAAACCGTCGATGGAACGCCTCGACTGACCGAAGGTCCCCACTGCCCTCAAAACCTGAACCAAGGGACTAGAAAAAGTACTACCTGCCCCCACCCCCTCCTTGGCCTCCGAACCACCTTCCACCGAAGCAATGACACAACCTCCTTGACCAAGGGGTCCCCATTGAATAGAAGAGGCTAAAGGTCCAAGGAATGCCCTCTCCAACACCCCACAACGCCAACAGAAGATGAATAATCGTGAGAGAGATCCACTAGACCATCAACTACGGGAGTATTCACCCCAGGAATTAAGAATTCCACACCATCATCTGGATGGGGAATAACCACCCTCGAAGATAAAGCTACACCCACACCTGGCAAATCAGTCTTTAGGATCATCGGATAGGCCCACAGCCTTAGAAGCAACAGGAATATCCAAACCGCTTCTTGTAAGCTAAGAACGGCATGGGGTAATCTCACAAAATATTATCAACACACCATAGAGTCTGCATTTTAATCAAATTTTCTCGTAGTAGTATAGCTTGAATGGGCTGAAAGGTAGGTTAATAACATGTATTTCTTCTTTACTAAACATAGATTCAAAACCAGAAAAATAAAATATGTACAGATTTAAAATTAGAAAAATAAGAATGATTAATATTGAAATACTATATAAAAATCCCCTGAAATGAGACCCCATATGAAACATTTTTATGTCCGCACCTTTCCCAAGTCGCAATTTCCTGCTAATACTGACTTGTAGACTATTGATATTGATGCTAGCTGTACACAACTTTTATGATTTAGAAAACAGAATCTTCTCATATTCCAGGACTTAATAGTTATATGTACTTACGGGACAATGTTGTTTAAGAGGTGATGCAAATCTTCAATAATGTTGTTAATTAATGTTTTATATGTTTATTTTTTAGTTATTTATGAAAATGGAGAAGGAAACTTTCATTAGGCAGTAGGATATTTGCTCAAAATCACTTAGAAATTATTGGATTTGTAGATTTAAATGATTATTTTTCTAAAATCTAAGTGTTTTGAAAAAATTTCAACATATTAAATCTATTTCTATATTCAAAAATAAATTCTGAATAACAAAAAAACAATAATTCATATAAATTTATATCCCCAATTCCAACTAAAAAAACCATCTTGTAAAACAACTATCCAACACCCTTCATTAATATTAAACCCTTCATTAATATTATTGTGCATTCTTACACGAGAAAATCTTACTATTCAGATGACGAGATAAAAATAAAAACAAAGATCGAAATAGAAATAAAAACAAAGATAAGAAGGAAACCTTCATTAGTATTACTGTGCATTCTTACGAGAAAATATTACTGTTCAGATGACGAGATAGAAGTAAAAACAAAGATAATTTCTTGTTCAGATGACGAGATAGAAGGAAAAACAAAGATAATTAATTCTGTATTAATCAAAAGAGTATGAGCGGGAGAAATATTTCTACCAATTATTATACCTAGCTCTGATATTCTACAGAGGATTGCATCTATCAGCATTGGAAGGATAAGTACAACCTAGACGTGTCAAGTAAAGTCCATCACCATGAAACTAATAATAGTGCACTTTTTGAATTCATAATTCCGCTAGAAACACAACTATAATACAAAGAGGTTAATGCAAGGAGTCAGGAGGTTGATCAGTTGTGGCATGTTATTAGTCATTGTGTTGGTTTGATGATAGTTGTGTCTAGTCATTGAGATTTCAGTAAATCACTATGATCACGACTATACCAGCGTTTTGGGGTCTTTCTTGTTGGCATAAACTATTTTGACAATAGGCTATTGAGTTGAGAAGGTGACAATTGTGTCATATGCTAACAATGTATTTAGTTATGATATAAATCAATGGAATGGCGGAGTTCCCTCAAGTTTTATTTATTCTTCTCATTTACATGGATGATGTTTATGAACTATGATATCAAGGAATAATATTACATGTATAAAGCTTTTGTTTTTGAACTACTATAGTAATTGAATTGAATGTGATATAGTAATTGAATTGAATGTGATAGTAATAGAGAATATGTTAAGATGTTTATGTTGTTAATGGAAATGAATGTTAGATTAGTTGAGTCACATCCTCTCTATTAGAAGTCCTTGTATTATTTTAAATGTCTCCACAATGCACCTCGAGTAACACCTTCCCTTTAACTTAAGTATTGATATGCTAACATTAGACTACAACACTTTTGTTGGACAACTTAGTGGACCTTGGATCTTCATTTCAAACCAACATTTGATTCCATGGTTGGCACCCTAACCATGATGGGAATAGGACTCTCATATGGACAAACTCTTTCGTGCGTACCTCCAAGATTGGTTTGATGAGAAAATTGTCCTCTTCGCTAAATATGAGGCTTCGTTAATCGAGTGGGATGGGCCAAAATTTGAAAATATCATATAGTTTGAGGATATCTATAACGTCTTTGGGGAGGATTTCCTTGAAAGTTTATATGAGTGGTTGCAAAGAATAGAGGAGAGATTAAGGTTTGTTTGGAGGGAAGGAAACATGGTCATGTGAAATGCTAAGAATCTAGTGGAGCAATAGAAGTATGATGACCCAGTTACATGGGTTGTAGATTATTGGTTGAAGACCACCATAGAAGGTTACATCTTGGAGTTTTTTATGAAAGGTCTATGGGGAAGGATAGTCAAAGAAATTCCTACATGGGTGAAGATGTGTTTAGTGGAGGAGGATATGTTTCCTTTCACCCCAACACCAGTGCAAATGTAAAGTGTTGCCTTGGGGGATGATTTGGAATTAGACGGGCAAGGATGAAATCCCAAAGGAAGATGATGCCATTGAAGAAGCCAAATATAGAGAATGGGAGGACTGAACCTTGATCTTGAGTGTTGTAGTAATTGACCGATGGTGGTTGAACAAAATGAGGATGATACAAGACCACAATGAGGCATTGAGGAAGGAGATGAGTGATTGAGGAAGTAGCTAGTTGCAATTAAAGGATCTAATGAATGTAAATAAGAGAGAAGAGATGGTTGGTAAATAGTTGAGGGAAATATGGTTGATACTAAAGGGGATCCCAACTAGGTGGAAGGGAGTAGAAGAGAATCCTTGGGATCAAATGGACATGTTGGAATGATCAAGGTGATGGGGAGAAACCAACAACATATGGGTCAGGGATGTTGCAACAAGAGGTTACGATAAGAAAGAGTTTGAAAGAAAATATGCCACCTGAAGAGGCAGCACAAGATGTATAGAAATTGTTTAACGAGAAGAAAAAATAAGAGGCATAAATGATGCATCATGAAGGTAGTGGAGTTAGCCCAATGTAGACCACATCCCCTATGAATTTTTTATCTCCACACAAGGTACTTAGTGTGCATTTTGGCATCTATAGTTTAGTGGTGCAACCTATCAAATCAGAGAATTTTGTAAATTCAATGAGATAATAAAGGAGGTAGGTGGATTTTAGTGGGATTACTAATAGTCCTACTAGTATTGTCCTTGCTCAAGCATTAGTAGATCATCTAGGCCCATGAACATTTGTTCTCTTCCAAATGACAATTGTCAGGATGGTTGGTGCACAAGACAATTCGACAATATGACTCCTTGAAATTTTGGGGAAGGGTGATAGTGACATGGAACAACATTGGTTTGTGTGCAAAGCCATGTGGAGTGCTAAAAATACTACAAACCCCATTATGAATCAACACTATAAGGTATGGATTTAAAGTCATACATGAAGTGTGTTTGGAGTACCCTATAAGGTACCACACGGATATTCCATGAAGTAAGAAAAGCATTCATAGTCGAATTGCAAAAGCAAAAGATAGAACATCACATTTGCATTGATCTTAAGGATATTAATAAAATTGTAAGGGAGATTGTCTGGGAGTATGACCAAAGGTTTTAAAACTCGAAGAGCAAGTTGACCTACCAAAAAAACAGGATCGCGGAGCAATAAAATAAAACAAATGCATAAATAAAACACAGAAGATACACAATACAATAGAGACATAGATATACGTGGTTCACCTAGTGTGGGATACATCCACCAGAGAAATTTTCAGGTCCTTCCTTTATTATTATCCAACAAATGAAGGGATACAACCTACAACACACTCGTTGTAACTTCCTCTTCTTTCTCTCATAGTCTACTCACTCATAATACAACATTCACAATTCATACACAGTCGCAATACAATTCCCTCATAAGAGAGGCTTCTCTTCTAGGAAAAAACAACCCTAAAAATAACGTATACCATGATATCTATGACCATATAATGAACGGTTCAGATCGAATATGAAATTACAATATTTTTCAAGGCAATTTTTTCCAATATTTCGCTTCGGGGGTGTTTCCCTCGAATCCCTCGCCAGGGGGGGGATACAAAAATTGTCGTTGCCCCCCCCCGGGCGAATGTTGTGGGGGGGAAATCCCCCCACACCTCTCGTTAGGGAATGGGGTCCAAGCACGACTAAAACAAACATCTGAATCAGGAAAATAATTAGGCTCCACAAACAACGATCTCCCACTTGGAGACTGATCACAAAAACTCCACTGTTACTATACCTGCTGGAATATACTCCACCTTGGACCTGGAAAATTTATCATTTTCACATTCATGCTTGAAGACCAACTAAAACTGAGCAGGAACTCAGTTTCTCTGTGGTTACTCCCTTTGTTAACATGTCTACAAGATTCTGGCTAGTGTGCATCTTTTCCAAATTCAAATGTTCATATTCCAAGACCGATCGTATGAAATGGTACCTAAGTTGTATATGCTTAGTATTTGAATGGAAGGTTGATTTCTTTGCAAGATGAATGGAACTTTCACTGTCACAGTCAAATATTCTATTCTCCTTCTTATTTCCCAATTCCTCCATAAACCTCTGTAACCAAATCATCTCTTTACTAGCCTCTGTAGCAACAACATATTTTTTCTCTGTTGTTGAAAGTGCAACAACCTTTTATAGTTTCGAAATCCAACTTATTGATGTTCCACCTACAGTAAAAATATACCCTGTGGTGCTCCTCTTGCTATCCTTATCACCTGCCATATCTGAATTAACATATCCCTGTAGAACAATGCCTGAACCTCCAAAACATAATGCATGAGTAGCAGTACCTCTCAAATACCTGAGAATCCACTTTACTGCCTCCCAATGTTGTTTACATGGATTGTTTATATACCTGCTCATAACTCCCACTACATGTGCAATATCTGGTCTTGTGCAAACCATCGCATACATCAAGCTTCCAACTGTTGATGAATAAGGGACCCTGGACATGTATTTTATCTCCTCTTGTGTCTTGGGATACATTTCCTTAGTTAATTTGAAATGGTTAGCCAAAGGTGTACTAACTGGTTTTGTATTTTGCATTCTAAACCTCTCCAATACCTTCTCTACGTACTCACCTCGAGACAATGTCAATTTGTGATTTTTCTTGTCTCTTGTTATTCTCATACCAAGGATTTTCTTTGCAGCACCCAAATCCTTCATCGCAAATGAATTAGCTAGTTCCTTCTTGAGCACATTTATATCCTGCATATTAGACCCTGCAACAAGCATGTCATATACATACAATAGAAAGATAATATAGTTTCCATTTTCTAGTCTTTTAAAATAAACACAATGATTAGAATGACATCTACTATAACCTTTTTCTGTCATAAACCTGTCAAACTTCAAATACCATTGCCTTGGAGCTTGCTTTAGGCCATACAAGATCTTCTTCAACCTACATACCAAAGTGTGGATCTTCTTCATCAAAGGAATTGGAGCAAAGGTGTATGTGTTGGAGCAAAGATCCATTTAAAGGGATCTTGCAACATCAAGGCATAGGTTGTATTCTCCACTTTCCATTTTAATATAATGCAACAATACATTTCTTCCCTATAAATGTGTCTTGGCTTTTATTGTATAACTCCTTGATCTTATACATAGAATTCATTGTGATATATATATATCTTTGTTCTCTCTCTCTTTGTTGGTTTGTTCTTCTTAAACAGGTTCACCATCCCACAAATCTAAAGATGGAGCGACAAGGATGACACTAGAGAGGATCGAGCATCATTTAAAAGGTATGTCACTTGTCCCTCTCTGAACTAGTTTATATGACAATGAAGTCTAAGGTGAAGTTTGTATTCTGTCTTGTTTTGTTCTAGCTTCATGTGGAAGTTAAGGAGATTAGTTTGTGTCTACACTTACCAATTTTTCTGACAACAAACTCCACCACAACGCATATTTTACAAACGTTATAACTTCGCAGTAAGAGTTAAAATGTAAATGGAACTTTGGAAACTACTGCAACACTTGCGTTCACAGTTTTATAGTATCGCTGACTCAAAGTCATAGAAAATTCATCACAACACTTCTGAAAGAATTTTCAAAAGGCAAAAATTTTGAGACTTTATTTTCAGCCACAAGACCTGATCCATAATCGGATCCAGGAGCTTGATGGGGCTTAGAAAGGCCTAAAAATAAAAGTTATTAGAATGGATTCAAAATAGATGTGTGCATAGGCCTCGTTGATACGAACCCAACACAACTTAAATGAGATCAAACAAACAATGTATGCTCAAGTTATGGAAATCTGTTCGTTTTTCCAAACAAGGAAAAAAATGTTGACTTTACAGTCCATACAGTGCCACATGGAAGACGACTGTATAGGACGTAAAACTGACATGGAAGTACAGTTGGCACAGACATGGCAGGATCCATACAACTAACGTGGTAGGCTGACTGGGCGTACAGACTGATGACATGGCAGGTACAAGTGGACCAATCGAGAAGTGACATGTGTCACCACTACAAGGGTGACATGTGGCACATCCGTACGACGAAACGTGTCCCATTTGTACGGTGAAATATGGCAGGGTATAGACGCTGACAGGGTAGACAGGTGGCAGGGTATGACACTGACAGATGGACCATTCAATGTTTGACACGTGGCATCGGAGTTGACAAATGGGGTGGTGCCACGTGGCCCAGACATGGGATGCCACATGGCACCTTGTTATTGGTTAGTGGTTGTTTGAAAAATTTATTTGGAGTTGTGGGTTTCGAACCCGCAACCTACCAGCGGGCCATGGTTTGGAAGGGCTGGGCTAGCCAACGTGCCTGCGTGTGTGTCTTGTAATATAATGGGCAATATATATATAAAAGTTTAATGGTTGGTTCATATGGGTGGAGAAAGGGTTAGGGATAGCCCCAACCCTCAGCGTAAAATTACCACAGGACCACACCTCAAACTTACACACATGGTTGTAGCCTCCGATCACGGTTCCTGTGATATCCTCCATACACTCGGACTCCAGAGTTAAGGTTTGTCATGGAATTTGGATAGAGCCCTTCGCCCATAGTTTCGGGGTTTATCCCATGGGACCCGAGTCATAAATGATAGCACCGAGATTTTGGGTGCCAACACTAGGATAAGGGCCCAGGTTGTATTGTGAAGCACCATGCAACCAAGTATTTAAGAGGTAAGGGCCAGTGTGCAACCCCTAAGGGGTAGGCGCTTGGCCACATGAATTCATATGACATTGCAAAGGGAGTGCGCACCCGGGACTGGGGGCTTATGCCCATATTTTTGTAATAAAGTGAGTTTTTCACTTTAGAATAGTGATTGTTAATGATTTTCAAGCCTATTTTTGGAGATTTTGGCCCTTTTTGGGAAATATTGGGCCCTTTTTGAGTCCATATCTTGCGGGGAAGTTGGGAGATGATTACCAACTTTAGATCTATATAAACCAGGCCTTATTGAGGCCATGGGAGGAGATTTAGAGCAGGTTTATGATGAATATTTTCCAAGCCAAATCCATTTTTATGCAGGGAAGTTGTTGAGGAGCGCACCTTTGCGGGCCATTTCTGAGACTCGAGAGCTCTGGTCATCCAATTTGAGTGTCGATTCTTCTGTTGGGTTCTTAAGATCTAGGAGAACAAGACCAGATAAGTTTTGTAACCTTTTGGAACTGATGTGATGTACTTATTTAGCTTTGAACATAAATAAGAAAGCCTCACCTACTGAGACAAAGGCCCGGAGACATAGGCGAGATTGCCGAACTTCATTATCACATTGATGTCATGGTTTGTTGTTGTTTTATGCCTCATTTCAGTTTTGTACATGTTCATATGGCTGCTATATTTCTTCCATAACTTCTTCCTCTTTCTTAAATCTTCTTAATTGGTTAATAAATACATGCGTAATAACTCAACCATAGTCGTGTAAAAGATCCTTTTGGATCAAGTGGTATCAGAGCTAGTTGACGTTTGGATTTGAGTTTTGTATGTTAAATAGGGAAATACTTTGTGGTGAAGGCAAGCTTTTTGAAGAGAATCCATTAATTGGATTGAGAAAGAGAACTTCTCAAAGAAAGAGGATGGCATCGGAAGAGGGACTTTCTCAGGATGAGAAAGAGTTTCAAAAAACTTTCTTTGCTATGTCGGAGATGATGAAGGTTTTGTGCGAGGATTACTTGGAACGGAAAAGACCAAATCTGGGTGAATATTCAAAGGGAAAAGGTGAAGAAGGAGAGGATCCTCCTCAAATTCCTCCTTCACCTCCATCTTCACCTCCTTCTTCTCCTTCTTCTTCAAGTTTAAGTTCTAAATCCAATGCAAAGAAACATGTCCATAAACATAAGAATGAAATGACTTTATTAAAACTTGATGTTAAATTCGAATTACCCATGTACGATGGTAAAGTTAATGCAGAGAGACTTGACAATTGAGTCAGATAGATGGATGTCTATTTCAATGTGCAATAGATCAAAGATGAGGCCATACAAATCAAGTTGGCATCATTGAGACTTGCAGGCACAACACTCATCTGGTGGAAAAGCAAGTTGAAAAATGGAACGCAACAAGTGGGTAATATATTTATATCATGGAAAAGTTTCATTTCTGCACTTAGAAAGCAATTATATCCTTTGGGTTGTAAAGAAAAAACATTAATTGAATGACAAGATTTAAAACTAAGAAAAGGATAAACAATGCAAGAATACATGGATGGATTTTGAAAAATGGCATTGATGTTAGATATTCCTTTACATACCCAATAAAATCTTATGAAGTATATAGGAGGTTTACCTGCACATATTAGAAACACTGTATTCATGTTTGGACCAACTAATCTTGATGAGGTTTATGTTCAAGCAACATACGTTGAAGCAGGAAAAACACGTGTTGGTGTATCAGGGGAATCATCTTCAATGAAAGAGGACAAGAGGAAATGGCATGGAAATAAGTCAAATGCAGTGACAAGAAAGGAAGAGAGGCCCTCTTGCAAGCATTGCAAGAAAGAGGGGCATGATGAGGACCGTTTTTGGCAGTTGCATCCTGAGAAGAGGCCAAAGTGGTTCAAGGAAAAGAAGGGGAGGCAAACAGTTGCAGCGACAACATGACCGGCAGACTTGGGATCAGATTTAGGTGACGAATATAAGGTCTCATTGGTTGGTATGATAGGTAAAATTGGTGAAGGAATTGATTATATAAGTAACTTGTTTCATATCATGGTCATCATGCGACACACTAAGGTTGATACATTAATTGATAGTGGATCTCAATCTAACCTAATTTCTGAAGAATTGGTTAAGCAATTGGGGTTAAAAACACACATGCATCATAAGCCCTACACACTTAAATGGATAAGAAACCATCATCAAATGCACATAACAAAGTAGTGCACAAAAAAAATTGTTATTTCATATAAGTATGTGGACGAGGTAACATGTGATGTAGTGACACTAAGTGAATGTGGAATGGTCTTAGGTAGTCCATACTTATATGATCATAAAACAATTTTCTACAAGACAAAGAATCAATATCGATTAACCAAAGCAGGTCAAGATTATGTGGTTCATGCTCATCATGTAAAGGAAAATAAAACTCTTCAAACTATGGAACAATTAAAGAAGGAAGTTCAAGCAGGCAACAAACCAATAATTGTTTCAAATCAAGTAATTGATCTTAAGCAAAAACAAGACATGATTGTCGAATGGAAAATCAATCACAGTTTGCTTCAAGATAAGCTCATGTCGTGCAAATATTACAAGTATATCAACTCATTTGCAGTCATGTTTTTTATGCTATCATTAGTAATTTTATCTACATGGATGATAGTAGCTTCAGTAAGATGTGACAGGGTACAAATAACTAACAATATGTTGTCAGTTGTCACGATTGTGTTACAATTGATCTTGATGAGATAGGTGCACAGGAAAAAGTTTAGAGACAAAGGACAAGTCAGGTGGCCTATCTCAATCTTGTTGACTGGTAAGTAACCTTTTGGGGACCAAAATGTCCTTTAGTGGGGAGGTGTGATCCAGAATCGAATCTAGGAGCTTGATGGGGCTCAGAAAGGCCTAAAATTAAAAGTTCTTAGAATGGCTTCAAAACGGACGTGTATAGGCCTCATCGATACGAACCAAACACAACTTGAGCGGGCTCAAACAGATGTCATATTCTCAAGTTATGGCGATCTATTCATTTTTCCAAACATGCAAAAAAATGCTGACTCTACAGTCCGTACAGTGCCACGTGGAAGATGAATGTATAGGCTGTACAATTGACGTGACAACACAATTGGCCTAGACGTGGCAGGATCCATAAAACTGATGTGGAAAGATGATTGGACGTACAGACTGATGATGTGACAGGTACAGGTGGACCAACCGGGAAGTGACACATGTCACCACTGCAAGGGTGACACATGGCAAGTCCGTACGATTCCACGTGGCTTGTCTGTATGGTGACACATGGTAGGGTATGGATGTTGATAGGGAAGACAGGTGGCAGGGTACGATGCTAACAGATGGACCATTCAACGTTTGACACATGGCATCATAGTTGACAAATGGGGTGGTGCCACATGGCACAGACATGGGATGCCATGTGGCACCTTGTTATTGGTTCATGGTTGTTTGCAAAATTTATTTGGAGTTGTGGGTTTCGAACTCGCAACCTACCATCGGGCCATGGTTTGGCAGGGTTGGGCTAGCCAACCCACCCGCGTGCATGTCTTGAAATATAATGGGAAAAATATATATATAAGTTTAATGGTTGGTTCATATTGTTGGATTACTGAGAGGGGGTTGAGTCAATAATAGAGAAATTTAATCCTTCTTAACCATATAATCCAAGTGTTATATCAATGTATCATTATCATCCAATAACTGCAGAGTAAATAAGCAATGAACAAATGAACAATCATACACATACATAATAAACCAGTGTTTTATGTGGAAACCCAAAGTGGGATAAAACCACAGATCACTTTTTCTTATATGTCTTGAAGAATTACATTCATTGGAAGCACCAACTTCCTTTGTTTTCCAACTACAACTGGAAGGAGGCTCCAACCCCCTAGTTTCTCAGGCTACAACCCGAGGGAAAATCCAACTCCCCAATTCTCTGGCTACAACCAGAAGGAGGCTACAACCTTCTATGTTCTCCGGTTACAACCGGAAGGTGGCTACAACCACCTATCCTTGCCTTGTCGAACCTCCCTGGCATATAAGTAGAATGATGGAACCAATATCACACTATAATTGTGAGATATACTGCTGTAAACCTATACAAATCAACCTGCACCAAATAACTTGTACCAATAACCTGAACCATGCATCAACCTGTAATCAACCTGTACCATAAAAAAATGCATCAACCATGCACCAACCTGTAATCAACCTGTACCATAAACAAGTGCATCAACCATGCACCAACCTGTACCTCAACCTGTACCATGAACAAGTGCATCAACCATGCACCAAACCTATACAAATAACCTGTCACAACAACCTATCACAACAACTTGTCAAAACAACCTATCACAACAACCTATCTCATCAATCTTATCAACCAAATCATATCTACTCACCAAGATCAATCACCAAGACAACTCTCAAAGATGTGCATCAACCAAGCATAACACAACAACTCATAATCATCACCAACAACTCAAAATAATACAAGTATGCTACATCATCCATAAACCATGTGTCAAAAATACTACTAAGAAGTGCCTCCAACCATGTACCAAGTATGTACCAATCATGTATCAACTACTCATT
Source organism: Picea engelmannii (assembly GCA_009831015.1). NCBI lineage: Eukaryota > Viridiplantae > Streptophyta > Pinopsida > Pinales > Pinaceae > Picea > Picea engelmannii. The sequence continues at coordinate 74,906 of ML814983.1, read as the reverse complement.
AACTATGACTCATCAAGATGTACCAACATCATCAACTATACACCTCATGTATGTGCCAACTCATCAACTACTTGTCTCAACCATGTACCTCAACCAAATGCCCTCATGAATTTCATCATCCAAATATGATTTGTAATTTTGTAATAGACCTAGTGTATATGATCACATACCTGCAAACCTTCCTTAACTTTAACAACAAGAGACTAGCATTTTCATCAAACGTTTCTTTAGTCTCACATGACTAGTTTTGGATTAGTCAACAACCCTAACTTGAAATAATCA
>ML814983.1:36176-65231 GCA_009831015.1 Picea engelmannii | reverse complement strand
TTTTCATACAAAACTTCTTGATTGAATGGTTGTAGGTTTAATATCTTACATGTATGGTTACATTGTTATTATTATGCTTAATCATTGAAACCCTAGGGAGAAAGCACACAAGTAGGTCCTTGCTTCATGTCCCCATGATAAAAATTTGTTTAGCCATTTGATTTAGAAGAATATAGCCTAACCATTGCTACACGAGTTCTTCTTTTTCTGAGTTAGATTTGAAATATAAGTTGAAGAAGGAAGACATCCTAGGCCTAATTAAGTTTACACCTAGGGTTTTTACCTTTTAGGGTTTGAAGAGCCTTGGCTCTACAACACTTTTCATCCCTAGATTTATATTTTAAAGCTAGCCGTTTTTGCCAAAGAGTCTTAAGGAAAGAGGGAGGAGCATGAGGCCTAGCTTAAGCTACACCGGAATGAGCCTTCTCCCCTTAGGGTTTTGACTTGGTGGCCCTGCCATTGCAGCACCATTAAGCCTAACTCTCCCGCCCTTAGGTTTAAATATTTCCAAAGCCTTTAGCCTCTCTCTTTGACTCCATTTACCCAAGGCACTAGTCTAAAATTGCAACGTTGGGTCTATAGTGTAAAACAACCTATTTTCAAACTCTTAAATTGAAGCCCTAACTAACCCTAGCGTCATACTAACCCTAACTAGCTGATGACATCTTGCTTCTTTTTAACCTTTGCTTCGTATAAAGTTGCGGCTAAGTCATCTATTGATAGACATACAAGTGTTGAGTAATTTCATTGGCCTAATTAGCAAAACGTCCACTTTATTGTCTAGCCAACCTAACCTAGATTAGGGCTAACGTCACCCTTGTAGCATAGTGACGCAACAACAATATATATATATGTATGAGCACATTTAATTCGTTGTGATAACATAAGGATTGATTTTATACATTGAATGCAAGTATCATTTTGTATTTATTGAAGAAGTAATATTATATGCCATTGTCTTTATTTGCAATCATTGACTTTGTTAATAATTACATTTATCACTGCTCATATGTATTTAAGATAGTCATTTGCTTTTGAAGTGCTAACCACTACTTGCACGTTTTAGTTTTATTTGCCTTGTCTCGCAAACAGGTGCCTTTCTCAGTGGAATACCTTCATTCTTGACTATCTCTTTTTGGCAAGTAATCTGTGAGGGGGAAAAACCTACTTTGACCTTTTGAACCTTGAATCCTCAATCTTTTCCTTTTCAGCACCCCAGATTGATAGGGACATCTCCCTTGGGATTAGCCACCCTAAATAGAAAGAGCTCCCCATCGAGGTGACAGTGGGTGGGGAAGCTCTTGTTACGCCGGTTTGTGTCTTACTTCCAAGCTACTAAAACCTATCCTACAAACTGAGCGATAACAATATGTAGTCAGGGTTGAGCTCTATTGGTGTCAGTTGTTCTGCTACGTCTAAGGTGTCCAATAATGGTGGGAAATAAGGGTGAAGGAGATCCACATTGAACACTAGGTGCAGGCCAAGGAAAGGAGGAGTGTTGAGCTCAAACGCATTATCCCCCACGGCCTTAGTGATGTTTTATGGCCCATAATGGAGTGGGAAAAGATTCGAATAGGGTCCTATAAGGCGTTCTTTCTGCAAGTGAAACCAAACTTTGTTGCCCACCTGAAACTTATGTGGCACCCGATGTTGATCATTGGACTTCTATAGGATACCTTGAACCTGTTGTTGGATGTTTTGGATCCATTCAATGAACTAGGTGTCTTTGTCATCTTCAGTTGGATCAGGAGATGATTCGGTCGAGGTGACCGCAAGGGGAAGTGAAACATCTATGGGACCCAATGGTTGGAATCCCAACCCCACCTGAAAGGGGATATGGTTGGTTGAGCTATGTAGGGCTCGGTTGTAGCTATGTTGGACATAGGGAAGGCTCTCATTCCATGCGCAAGGGTGCTTTGAATTATACATGCGAAGGATATGCACAATCATTCTATTTACAACCTCAGTTTGGCCATCTGTCTGGGGCTGGAAGGTCGTGGATTTGGTGAGCTTGGTGTCCAACAGTGACCAGAGGATCGACCAGAATGTGCTGAGAAATCGACTGTCCCGATTTGAGACAATGCTTTTTGGGATTCCAAAATGTACCCAGACTCATTCAAAGAAGAGCTTGGCAGTGGCCTCTACTGTGATGTTCTACTTGCAAGCAACCAAAATTGCCATCTTAGAAAAGTGATCAACAACCACAAAAACATAGTCATTTCCCCGCTTGGTGGATGGGAGGCCTGACATGTAGTCCATTGAGATGGATTACCATGGCTTGTCAGGAGTAGGAAGAGGGGTGTACAGGCCCAGTTTCTTAGTGGTCAATTTGGTAGTAGCACAGGCAGTGCAGAACCTGATATACTTACTGACCTCCTGTCGAAGTTTCATCCAATAGAAATGTTTTTGTAGCATCGCCATTGTCTTTTCAACACCGAAGTTTCCTGCCACCCGACTGTAGTGGGCTTCCCAGATCATCTTTGCTCGCTCACTTGATGGTACATAGATGTGGCCTAGACGACACAACAACCCATCCTGAAGATGGAAATTATCGACAACTGCATTTGCACCCAACATTTGGTAGGTGGTGGTGAAGTCTGGGTCTGTCTCATAGAGTTGGGGCCATCCAGAGGTCTCATGGCCATAGGAGTCTAGCACTGTGGTGAGTGTTGCTACTGGCGGTCTACTGAGACAATCAACGACGTGATTAGTGCTTCTGATTTTATACTTGATGTTGAGGTGGAATTGTTGCAAGTATGTTGACCAATTTTGATGGTGATCATTCTGCAATTTTCCTTGTGTCTGCATGAACTACTGTGGCTTATGATCAGTGTGGATGATTGTATCCTTCCCAAGAATGTAATGTCTCCACTAGCGGCAGGCTTTCACAGTGGAGTAAATTTCTTGGTCGTAAGTAGAGTACTTACAGACAACATTTGATAGTGTCTCACTATGATAGGACACGGGGTGGTTGTGCTGCCCACCGCATAGTTTGAAGCATCTATCTCGATCTCAAAGGGTTGCTGTAGGTATGGTAGTGAAAGTGCTAGGGCTAAGCACAAGTGCTGCTTCAAATCATCGAATGCTTGTTGTTGGGACCGGCTCCACACACATTTTTCTTTACCATCACCCCTAGTTATTTGGCTTAGGGCCCATGCAATATGGGAGAATCCCAACACGAACCTACGGTAGAAATTGGCAAGGCCCAAGAAGCTTCGAATCTCAGCGAGTGTGGTTGGGGCTGGCCATTCACAGATGAATTGGATCTTGGATGGATCCACATGTAAGCCATGATGATCAATTATGTATCCCAGGTAATGAACCTTGTCCATGCCGAAGGAACATTTTTCCAAGTTGGCATATAGATTGTGCTGCCACAGGGTGTGCAGAACCTACTGAATATGTTGTAAGTGTTTGGCCCAACTCTTGCTGTAAATGAGAATGTCATCCAGATACACCACTACAAAAGTATTGGTGAATGGTCACAGGATATCATCCATCATCCTCATGAAAGTGGCTGGAGCATTTGTCAAACCAAAGGGCATGACCAACCATTCAAAAAGACCTTCCTTTGACTTGAAGGAGGTTTTCCATACATCTGTCTATTCTATCGGGACCTGGTGGTAGCCAAACTTTAGATCAATCTTACTGAAGTATTTGGCCCCTGTGAGTTGATCAAGGAGGTCGTCTATTTGGGGAATCGTGTACCGGTTTATGACTGTGATTTTATTCAGAGCCTGGTAATCAATGCAGAGTTGCCAGGTTCCATCTTTCTTCTATACCAGCACAACTGGGCTCCCGCAAGGTGATGAGATGGGATGGATGTGCCCCTTGTGGAGCAGTTCTTGGATCTATCGCTTGATCTCCTCATTCTCTAACAGAGAGCAATGATAGACTGGCCCAATGGGCAGTGGTCCGTCGGGGGTCAGATCGATGGGGTGCTTGACCTGGCAGTGAAGAGGTACCCCAGTAGGTGAGGAGATGATATCTAAGTATTCTTCCACGACCTTATCTACTTGCTTTTGTTGTGTGGAGAGGTTGGTCGTAGAGACCCTGGATGTGGCTATGATCTTTCACTTATTCTGAGAGTGAATCACGAAGAAGACAAACTTCCCCGTCTGAGAGATGAGTATCCTTCATTTCTTAGTAGAGATCAAGGAAATAGCACTAGGTGGGACTGCCTTGGGTATCTTGTACAATTTCCTGTTCAAAGTAATAATAAAACTATGAGGCCTAGAATCATATACAACATGACGTTTCCATAAATAAGGTTGGCTGAAAAGAACATCACAAACTTCAAGAGGAGAAACATCACACAATACCTCATCTTTGAAGGGCTTGATGTCGTACGATAGTTGGTATTGCTGGCTGACGTGGAGATCGCTTCCTTGGCGGAGCCATCCAATCGTGTAGGGTTGTGGGTGCGATGTTGTCGGCAGGGCCAACCTCTTGAAGACCTCTGTTGAGATGAGGTTATTTTGGCTACCATTATCCATGGTGAAGTGCAACGGGGTGCCTTTTATCCATATCTGTGAATGGAAGAGGCGTTCTCCTTCTTCTGGCTAGTCTAGTTCACCACTTTGGAGCTTGGTGGTAGAAACGATGGCACTCGGTTCCACGTCAATGATCCATATTCCCATTTCTGGTTATGGCTCAGAGTCTAAACCCGCATTTGATTCATAGGCTTTCACTTCGGCCACCAACGACTACTTTGAGCGGCAGTCAATAGTGTTATGCCAAGGGCTCTTATGGAAGTCGCGCCACTTCCCAATATTTTTCTTTGTCTTTCCAGTGTCCTTCTTTGTTTGTGGCTTGGACCGGTTGTCCTATTACTATCCATATTTTATCTGTCCTTTGTTCTGTGGGTTGGGGCCGCCCTTTCCTGGCTTTTGTTGTGAGGGGTTCCCAGGCCCAAATTGTCATGTCTTTTGTTTGAGCTTCTGCTCGATTTTGACGACATATCAGTAGGCTGTGCCCAAGGATGAGATGTCCAAAAATTCCATTTTAGTTTGGATGTATCTATGCAGAGCACCACGTTACTTGAGCACCAGATGTCGCTCTGAATCTTTGATACCCAGCTTGGTGCGCAAGGTGTGAAAGATATTTGTGAAATCTGGCACTGCTTGGTCTCTTTCTTGTCGCAGTGTGGTCCATTTGGTATACAAGTCATCATAACTTCCGACATGGTAGTATTGTTCCTTAATAACATCCCTGAAGGATTCCCAGGTAGCTGTGACTGTAAATAATGAGGGTTCCTCTATTTCCTTTTGCTCAGAGAAAGTTTCCCACTAATCTTTGACATGGGGAACGACATTAAAGAGCACAAAAGTAATCTTTTCTCTATTCGAAAAGTTATGGACACAAAAATACCCTTTGAGTAGATTCAACCACTTGTCTACAAAATCTGTGTCTACCTGACCTTCAAATATAGGAATATCGAAGTTTATTTGTACCTTGAAGGGGGTGGCGCCTCCGCTCAAAGAAGATGTGTTGCCTGTTGGTAGCCGCCGAAGGATTTGCACAAAACTATCCATCATCTCGTTCCTTTGTTGCGTGAGGGATTTCTCAATCAAAAGTTTGAAAGGATCTCTTGTCCCATTATATTTATTTTCTCCTGCCATGAGAGGTCGCTTTGGCGTGCAAGAGATTTTTTTCTCAAGAGAAACAAGCTCGAGACCCAACTCTTTGTACTTCGACCTCGTTGGGGACATGCATTAAGACGACAAGGAGAAGACCGCTATGATACCACTGATCTGGATTTTATGAGCAGAATGAAATGAATATAGATTATTAACAGGTGCTTAACACAAAATAATAGAGATACAGTAAAACTGGTTTTCTATTCAATAAGGAAATAAGCTGAAACTGTAAAATGTAGCGGAAACAAGCTTGCTGGAATGGTGGTGGCTTATTTCTGAGAAGAGATGTGACGGCTATGCTCATTCACAAGAATATGATTACAATGAGGATCTGAAGGCCTTTTTATAATAAACAGGAATGCCAAAAACCCTAGACATCCAAAAACCTAACCCTAGGAGATGAAGCACCAAAAGTCACATGGGCCCCATTTGGGTAAGTTAGTACATCAACTTCCTGGGGTCGTAAATTTTGCATACGATATTCGCTTTAGGTGTATGATAGTCTGTTGGAAAGGTATCATTGAGGAGATTCATTTTTTGGGCTCAATCGTGCCTTTTGCTACCATTAAGAAGCTCGATCTCGAAAAACCTTCATTTAGGCCCTCAAAATGGCCCCGGAAGTTAAAATTGCTAAAAATAGTAAATTACCAAAATTGTTAGAAAACTATTTTGAGCTAGTTGGAAAAGGTGGGTCTCCATTGATATCCACTTGTATCAACCAAGCATAACAAAAAAAATCATAATCATCACCAACAACTCATAATAATACAAGTATGCTACATCATCCATAAACCATGTGTCAAAAATACTACTAAGAAGTGCCTCCAACCATGTACCAAGTCTGTACCAATCATGTATCAACTACTCATTAACTATGACTCATCAAAATGTATCAACATCATCAACTATACGCCAACTCATCAACTACTTGTCTCAACCATGTACCCGACATGTACCTCAACCAAATGCCCTCATGAATTTCATCATCCAAATATGATTTGTAACTCTGTAATAGACCTAGTGTATATGATCACATACCTACAAACCTTCCATAACTTTAACAACAAGAGACTAGCATTTTCATTAAACTTTTCTTTAGTCTCACATGACTAGTTTTGGATTAGTCAACAACCCTAACTTGAAATAATAATAACTTTGTACCTATAATGAATAAAGATTTGAAACTGATACACAATGTTCTTCAGTGTGTTTTATGCAATTCCTTCAGGTGTCCCTACTTGAAATCTCTTAAAAAAGGATTTATAGCAAAAATGGCATACCTTGTTGAATTCTGGCTTATTCTAGAAAGTGACCTTGTAGAGAGTGCCCCACACGTAATATTTGTTGAATCAATATGAAACTATTACACAACATACTAAAGACTGTAATATAACCAACACATTTGGTCTTACAGAATTTGGATCTGCTATGAATAAGTTATGACATTTTTACCCAAAGCACATGTTTTAGACTAGTTTTGGGACTAGCCACAAACTTTATTTTCCACAGAGTGTAACTCCAAAAATAAAATGACCCACAAGATGAATTTGTTACCACACATACTTGGATATGTTTCCTCAATGACATAGAAATTTCACAGTCTGAATCATTCTAGAAAAACTTTTATTGCAAAAATGGTGAAATGGCCTGTAAATAACATACCCTAGAAAACATCATCAAAATAATTTATCCTTCCTTGAATTCCAGCCTTCTTTTCTTCACCTTCCTTCAGAAATCCGGATTAGATATCCTTTGGTTACCTCAGATACACATAGATATTCAATATGCTCAAGTGTGATATAAAATGAGTGAGCCTTGCCTCTTGTTTATACTCTCCAAGTAGCTTCCTTAAAAACATCTTTTAGGTCACTTTGCCCACTTTCCTTATTTTAGGGTTAACCCACTTCTAATTTCTCCATTAAATTTATTATTTAAATAATTTATTTTGTATTCACTTTGAATTATAGTACACTCATCACTTCACTTTATTATTTACCTTCTAAAATCTCTTAAACCACTTTGACTACTTTGACCTTTTGGGGCTTCTAGATGACATATGAGGGCCCTCCAACTTCGTAAGGCCATAACTCTCAAACCGTGAGGAGTTATGTGACGTTCCAAATACCACCATAAATGGAATGACATGTACTATCCATATAGAATAGTATTAACTGAAAGTATATCAAAACTCATACCATTTACCATCAAACAAACTTGGGTCCATTACTCAAACCTGGGTTCTCCAACTTCTCATGGCCATAACTCTCTAACCGTGAGGAGTTATGTGATGTCCCACATACCACCGAAAATGGAATGACATGTACTATCCATATAGAATAGTCTTACATTCAAATATATTAAAACTCATACCAATATACATGAAACAACCTTGGGTCCATTACCCAAACCTTTGTGCTACCAGAATTCGCTACCGAACTTTCTCCAAGGGTTGAAATCAATCAGTAAGGGTTGACATCAATCTACAATATCACTCTCCAATGGTTGACACAATGACAACCAACAATCCATAGAAACTATCCATCAACCTAAGTCAACTTTCTGACACATATGGGCGAAGAAAGGGTTGGGGCTAGCCCCAACCCTTGGCGTAAACTTACCATGAGACCACACCTCAAACTTACACGCATGGTTGTAGCCTCCAATCACGATTCCCGTGCTATCCTCCATATGCCCGACCTCCAAAGTTAAGGTTTGGCGCAGAATTTGGATAGAGCCCTCCGCCCATGGTTTCAAGGTTTATCCCATGGGACTTGGGTCATAACTAATAGCGTCAAGATTTTTGGGGCTAACACCAGGATACAGGCCAAGCTTCTATTGTGAAGCACCATGTGACCAAGTATTTTGGATGTAAGGGCCAGTGCGTAGCCCATAGGGGGTTGGCGCTTGGCCACATGACTTCATATGACCTTGCAAAGGGGGCACGTTCCCGGGACTGTGGGATTATGCCTGTATTTTTGTAATAAAGTGATTTTTGCACTTTAGAATAGTGATTGTTAATGATTTTCAGGTCTGTTTTTGGAGATTTTGGCCCTTTTTGGGAGATATTGAGCCCTTTTTGAGGCCAGATCTTAGGGGGAAGTTGGGAGATAGTTACCAACTTCAGATCTATATAAACTAGGCCTTCTTGAGGTCATGGGAGGAGATTCATAGCAGGTTTACACTGAATCTTTTCCAAGCCAAAGCCATTTTTATGTAGGGAAGTTGTTGAGGAGCACACCTTTGTGGGCCATTTCCGGGAGCTCCGGTCATTCGATTAGAGTGTCGTTTCTTCTGTTGGGTTCTTAAGATTTGGGAGAACAAGACCAGATCAATTTTTTAACCTTTTGGCACTACTGTGATGTACTTATTATGCTTTGAACAAAAATAAGAAAGCCTCACCCACTGAGACAAAGGCCCGAAGATGTAGGTGAGATTGTCGAATTCCGTTATCACATTGGTTTTATGGTTTTTTTTTGTTTTATGCTTCATTTCAGTTCTCTACATGTTCATATGGATGCTATATTTATTCTATAACTTCTTCCTCTTTCTTAAAGCTTCCAAATTGGTTAATAAATACATGCTTAATAACTCAACCATAGTCATGTAAAAGATCTTTTCGGATCAAGACCATCGCTTTGGAGGGTGCAGTATACACTCGAGTTTGAGTTTAAAATACCCCCAAAGGCCTATACTTGTAGGAATATTGAAGAAGAATACTATGAGGAGTAGTAACAGGAGGTACAATTGTGGAGTTGGGGACACGATTGAGTGGAGAAGTGGGTGCATCTTTCAGAATGAAAGGTCGCTTCAACTAGTGTCTCTTGTGAATGCTTTGGTAAGTAGTGAAGAGAGGATTCCATGCATGATACAGTGAGTCAATTATTGGCTTAGTCTCTTTCTTTTCATCATGTGTGAATAGTTTGCATCTAACTGGGACTTACTGTCTCTTCATCGTGTACGTTCAATGATGAATAGTTTTCATTTAACTGACAGGATCCACCAAACAACAAACCAATGATTGTCTCACTACATGGTGATTAATGTTCCCTGATTCCTTTGTGCAAGTCAATTTTTTGAGGAGGAATGGGTTGGTAAACTTGGGGCGTATTTTTTGAAACTGGGACTTACTGTCTTTTCATCCTATAAGTTCGATGATGAATAGTTTGCATTTAACTGACAGGATAGGATGCACCAAAAAGTAAACCAATGATTGGCTCACTGCATGGTGATTAATGTTGCTGATCCCTTTGTGCATGTCCAATTCCTGAAGCGAAACAGGTTGGTAAACTTGGAGCATATTTGTTGAAACTGGGACTTACCCTGTATGTTGATGATGAATAGTTTGCATCTAACTGACAGGATAAGATGAACCAAATAGTAAATCAATGATTGGCTCACTGCATGGTGATTAATGTTCCCTGATTCCTTTGTGTATGTCAAATTTCTGAGGAGGAAAGGGTTGTTAAACTTGGGGCGTATTTGTTGAAACTGGGACTTATTGTCTTTTCATCTTGTAAGTTGGATGATGAATAGTTTGCATGTAAATGACAGGATAGGATGCACCAAACAATAAACCAATGATTGGCTCACTGCATGGTGATTAATGTTTCTGATCTCTTTGTGCATGTCAAATTTCTGAAGAGAAACGAGTTGGTAAACTTGGAGTGCATTTGTTGAAACTGGGACTTATTGTCTTTTCATCCTGTATGTTAGATGATGAATAGTTTGCATCTAACTGACAGGATAGGATGCACCAAACAGTAAACCAATGATTGACTCACTGCATGATAATTAATGTTCCCTGATCCCTTTGTGCATAAATTTCTTACAAGGGATGGGTTGGTAAACTTGGAGCGTATTTGTTGAAGAATAAAGTTTATGAGGTTGTCCATTGCAAAGTTGGTTATACATTTTTGCTTGTGGGAATAGTTGATTCAACTTTGTTGGTCTGCATTGGGAATCCATTGTTTATTATGAAAACATTAGTGGAGACAAAGAGCATGGATTTCATGCTTTTTTTCTTGTCATTATTTGTATTCCTCTGCATTTTTTGTTTGTTTGTTTATGGCATCCTCGAACGAGATGCATTCGTGGTGGTTCTGAATAGATTAGGAGCGTCATTGGGTGTAGCGCAGCTTGTATTGTTGCACTAGATATACAAGGACTCCATGTCTGCACTAAATACTGTGCATTCCAAAGTCTATTATGAACGACTTTTTCAACAAAGTTGGCAAGCAAAAGGAGATAACCTGTCGGTCGCAGAATCTAGGGCTTTAGGAGATTGGTTCGCTGCCTTGTAATGGACTAACTGCTCGCCAGTTAATTTTTGTAATATTCGATAGTGACATCAAGATTGAACTACTTCAAGGTTTTCAAGAATGGCAGAGTCAACGTAAACAACCAACGTAAACGACCAACTCAGGATAAGGAATTTGACTTGCATACTGGAGAAAGTAAAGAGAATTTTGTTGAAGGGAAGATTGTACAAGCAACTGTTAGCTTTTCCAAGATGTAGATAAATAACAGGAAATGAAATGGCACCTGTGAATGCAGAGTTTGCGAAAACAGTCACGAGTCACGACAATAACCAGCGGTGGAAATTCAAACAATGGTGAACACAAAGCAACCAATGTAATGTCAGACTGTGATTGAGAGTTTTTTCGATGACATCAAATCTAGACCAAGTCTATCACTGGTGAACACAATGGAAATTCAAACAATGGTGAACAAACCCACGTAGTGATGAGGAAGAAGTCACAAACTCAATGGAGGCATTGTTGGCTACAAATTGAAGGACATTATGTTAGATCTGGGATCTATTGTAAGGATTCTTCCAAAATAATATTTGAGGAAGAAGTCACAAACCCAATGGAGACATTGTTGGCTACAAATTGAGGGACATTATGTTAGATCTGGGATTTATTGTAAGGATTCTTCCAAAACAATATTTGGAAGGTGATGGGGAGTCCTAAGTTGGTTTGTTCATCATTTCATTTGTTCCTTACCAATCAATTATTGAGGCTTCAAATCGCCAATAGACACTCAAAATTTTTAATAAGGCTCTTTTTCATCCATTCATTGCATCTCAAGTCCACATTGTTTTGATTTTGATTAACTATTGCATGTTGTTGACCTAGATTCACATTTGTGATTATAAGTTTGATTTACTTGTTTTAATGCACATATTAAATGTCATCTTTTAAGTTGAATTTCTTGAATTTCTTTTGCCTCATAGTTATTTTCTCTCATTTTTAGCATTGCCTGCAGATGAATTTTTGTTGTCGTACTACCTGAATTTATTATGGTCTGACCTGAGAAAGACTATTTGCAACTTTCTCTAAGCTTATTGATGCTATCTTGCATCCTCTTGCTGACTTAGAATTGCATTTTAGGAAGTTTGCAAGGTGTTTAGTATGATGAATTTTTGTTTTCGTGCTACTTGAATTTGTTGTCCTGCCACAAGACCATCGCTTTGGAGGGTGCAATATACACTCGAGTTTGAGTTTAAAATACCCCCGAAGGCCTATACTTGTAGGAAGATTGAAGAAGAATACTATGAGGAGTAGTAACAGGAGGTACAATTGTGGAGCCAGGGAGACGAATCGGCCTATACTTGTAGGAAGATTGAAGAAGAATACTATGAGGAGTAGTAACAGGAGGTACAATTGTGGAGCCAGGGAGACAAATTGTGGAGCCAGGGAGACGATTGAGTGGAGAAGTGGGTATATCATTCAGAATGAAAGGTCGTTTCAACTACTGTTTCTTGTGAATGCTCTGGTAAGTAGTGAAGAGAGGATTCTATGCATGATACAGTAAGTCAATTATTGATTTACTGTTTTTCTTTTCATCATGTACGTTCCATGATGAATAGTTTGCATTTAACTGGGACTTACTGTGTTTTCATCATGTAAAGTTCAATGATGAACAGATTGGTAAACATGGGGCTTATTTAAACCAATGATTAGGAGGAACGGGTTGGTAAAGATGGGGAGTATTTGTTGAAACTTGGACTTACTGTCTTTTCATCCTATAAGTTTGATGATGAATAGTTTGCATTTAACTGACAGGATAGGATTATTAAAATGGGAGAGTAGAGACAAATAATTGTGAAGGCAGAACTTTCTATTGAATTACTGAATACATACAATACAATGTAAGTCCAATATATAGAGTTCATATGGTTGTTAACAGATCTAACTTATTCCAAAGATAAATGGAGAGGTTGAGAGAATATCTCAACCAGACACCAAACTAGGATCTCACAAATCCAACTCTCAAACAACCTCCTAAGAATAGGATCACACAACTCACTTAGAGATTAATTCTTAATACATTAACAAGCATATTAGATAAGTAGGAATTATATATTCCAACAAGGATGCACTAAACAGTAAGCCAATAATTGGCTCACTGCATGGTGATTAATGTTCCTGATTCTTTTGTGCATGTCAAATTTATGAGGAGGAAGGGGTTGGTATACTTGGAGCATATTTGTTGAAATTGGGACTTACTGTCTTTTGATATCCTGTATGTTGGATGATGAATAGTTTGCATCTAACTGACAGGTTAAAATGCACCAAACAGTAAACCAATGATTGCCTCACTGTATGATGATTAATGTTCCCTGATCCCTTTGTGCATGTCAAATTTCTGAGGAAGGACGGGTTGGTAAACTTGGAGCCTATTTGTTGAAGAATAAAGTTTCTAAGGTTGTCCATTGCAAAGTTGGTTATACGTTTTTTCTTGTGGGAATAGTTGCTTCAACTTTGTTGGTCTGCATGTATGGGAATCCATTGTTTCGTATGAAAACATTAGTGGAGACAAAGAGCATGGAGTTCATGCTTTTTTCTTGTCGTTATTTCTATTCCTCTGCATTTATTTTGTTTGTTTATGGCATTCTTGATCGAGATGCATTCGTGGGAATTCTGAATAGATTAGGAGCGTCGTTGGCTGTAGCGCAGCTTGTATTGTTGCATTAGATATACAAGGTCTCCATGTCTACACTAAATACTGTGCATTCCAAAGCCTATTATGAACGACTTTTTCAATCAAGTTGGCAAGAAATACTGTGCATTCCAAAGTCCATTATGAACGACTTTTTCAACAAAGTTGGCAAGAAAAAGGTGATAAACTGCCGGTAGCAGAATGTAGGGCTTTAGGAGATTGGTTCGCTGCCTTGTAAAGGACTAACTACTCTAGATTTGGGTTGCCAGTGAATTTTTGTAATATTCGATAGTGACATCAAGATTGAACTACTTCATGGTTTCCAAGAATGGCTGACTCAACGTAAACGACCAACTCAGGATAAGGAATTTTACTTGCATACTGGAGAAATTAAAGAGACTTTTGTTGAAGGGAAGATTGTACACGCAACTGTTAGCTTTTCCAAGATGTTGATAATAGCAGTAAATGAAATGGCACATGTGAACGCAGAGTTTGCAAAAACATGTGGAAAAACGGAGGTTAATCGGGGATCTGGTTTCGGCGATTACAAACGCAAACACAAAAAACAAAACACCACGTGAATTGCCGAATCACGAAATGCGAATAAGTTTTGGGCCCACCCATTCAGTGTTGGGGTTCAGCGTTTACAAACGCTCGATGCAAAAACAAAACACACTCAGAATTGCCAAATCGCGAGAAGCCTGTGGGGCCAGTACTACGGGTCTCGGGTATTGGGGAGTTGGAAGGTAATGGCTCTATTGCAAAAACCGGCAGATATCCACAAAGAAAAAAAAAATTCTGAACAGAGTTTACTAACTCAAAAACAAAATTATAAACGTAGAGAGAATGACTGCGAATACACAATAATGACTTCAATTGAAAAATTTGTTCAAGATATATCTAAATTACAATTCGTTTCTGGTACTTATACAGAAACATAAATTCAAAAATTGCTCATCAAAAGATTTAATCAAGGTGGTGATGGTGTCGGGTTGTTTTCAAAGGTTAAGGCGGCCACTGCTTAAAGTAATGTAAGACAAATTTGTGATCGGTGCTTAATCCTTGAGCCTTGAAGGGTCAAGACGACCACCAATTCACCGTTTGCATAGGGGCGGTGAAATGATTACATCCTGAGATACTCCCTCTTAATCATTTCAAATCCAAACAAACTAAAACAAGTAAAACAAAATTGTGGTAAACAATGCATTACAACTTACAGACCCCAATATTTCTTCTATGGATTTTAAACAATTCATTTCCCAAAGGCTTGGTAAATATGTCTGCAAATTGTTTTTCATATCTGTAGAACTCAATAGAAATTTCTTTACCAGTTGCCAACTCTCGAATGAAATGATACCTTGTATCAATGTGCTTACTTTGTTTGTGAAAGACATGATTCTTTGACAGTGCAATGGCAGATTTATTGTCATAGACAATTTGGGTTGCATCATTCTGGTCATGCAACAATTCATTCAAGACCCTTCTCATCCACACAACTTGACATGCAATTGCAACTCTTGCAACATACTTTGCCTCAATAGAAGATAGACTCACAATGGGTTGTTTCTTTGATGCCCATGCTACTGCTCCAGATCCAAGACTGAACACATACCCAGATGTGTTTTTCCTGTCATCAATGGAACCTTCAAAATCACTATCAGTATATCCAATCAACTCAAAGTTTAAACTTGATGTGTATCAGATCCCAAAGTCAGTTGTTCCAGCAACATATCTCAGGATCCTCTTTCCCGCTTGCCAATGAATACTCTTCGGAGTCTCCATGAATCTCGAAATCAAACTTACAACAAACATGATATCAGGTCTAGTTGTTGTTAAGTACATAAGGCTTCCAACCGGCCTCTTATACAGAGTTGGATCAACATACGATCCCTCATCATACTTGTTAAGTTTAATACCAGTTGCCATAGGTGTTGCAACTAGTTTACAATTCAACATTCTAAACTTTTTCAATACTTCATTTGCATAGTTAATTTGACAAATGAAAATGCCATCATCAGATTGACCCACTTCAATTCTAAGAAAATACTTCATCAATCCTAAATCAGTCATCTCAAACTCTGTTTTCATGGCATTTTTAAAATCATCTACATATAGATCTCCAGTAAAAATCAGGTCATCAACATATAGACATACAATCAAAATTTTACCTTCCTGGTTTATCTTTGTATACAGGGTTGGTTCACTTGGACTTCTGCTGAATCCAACACTAATCAGGTACTCATCAATCCTGCTATACCAAAATCTAGATGCCTGTTTCAATCCATATAAATCTTTCCTTAACTTGTAAACTTTATCTCTGTGCTTATCAATCTCATAACCCAGAGGTTGTCTTACGTAAACCTCTTCTTCCAAATATCCATTCAAGAATGCAGATTTAACGTCCATCTGATGCATGATCCATTTATTCTGAGCTGCAATAGCTAACACCATCCTTACTATGTCAATTCTTGCTACAGGAGCAAAGGTTTCATTGTAATCAATACCAGGTAGCTGACTAAACCCCTGAGCTACAAGTCTTGCCTTGTACTTTTCAACTTCACCATCTGTATTCAACTTAGTCTTATAAACCCACTTAACACCAATACTGTTCTTACCTTCAGGTAAATACACAAGATCCCAAGTGTTATTTCTTTCAATGGAATCAATCTCCTCATCCATTGCTTTTATCCAGACATCCTCTTTAGCAGCATCATCAAAACTTACAGGATCACATGCCATTAATGCAAAATTTGAAATATGATCTACTTCTTCATTTTGATCATATAATTCTCTTAAGATTCTAGTCTCCTATCCTTTAAATCTGTTTCTTAATAAAGCTAAAGTGGGATTTGACTCACTACTTACCTGTGAATCTGATTGATGTCCACCATGTCTAGATAGCTCACCACGCTCATTAGTTCTGGGCATTCTAAATTGAGATGGACTGAAATCTGGTGCTTGCCTTGTTGGACTTCTTGCTGCAGGTGTATGTGCATGTGGAACCATCTGTCCATCTCCTTCAGCCTGCTCAGCTCCATCATCATATTCACGGGGTAACACAGCTCCCTCTGAAATTGATTTGTCAATACTTTCATCCCAGGCTTCATCTTCTTTAAATTGAACATCTTTGTTGATTACATATTTCTGGGTGATGGGATTGTAGAGTTTATATACCCTAGACTTTTCTCTGTATTCAACAAAGATACATCTCTCGCTTCTGTCATCCAACTTCCTTCTCATTTTTGCAGGTACATGCGCAAATGCAACACATCCAAATTTTTTGAAATGAGAAAGATTGCAAGGCTTACCATCCCAGGCTTCCTGAGGTACATGATCCCTCACGGCCTTGGTCGGACGTCTATTCAAGATATAGATAGAGCAAACAACCGCATCTCCCCAATATTCATTTGAAAGATGCGTCTGTTTCAACATGCTTCGAGCCATATTCATGGTGGTCTGATTCTTCTCAGCCTCTCCATTCTGTTGTGAAGTATATCGATAAGTAATCTGCCTTTTAATTCCATGAAGATCACAAAATTCAATGAATTCATTCAATTTATACTCACCTCCTCTGTCAGACCTCATGATCTTAATGGTTCATTCACTCTCATTTTCAACCATAGACTTAAACCTCGAAAACTTCAAAGGCTTTAGATTTTTGCTTCAACAAATACAACCAAGTCTTCCTACTGAAATCATCAATAAAAGTCATGAAATAAACACAACCATTCAAAGAAGGTGTTTGCATAGGTCCACACAAATCTGTGTGGACAATTTCCAATGGAGATTTTGCTCTATAGGAAACACCTGAAACAAATTTTTCTCTATGATGTTTTTCAAGTATGCAACTCTCACAAGAGCTTGCAGGTCGCTGAATACAAGGTAACCCCTTTCCATATGTTTCTTTTGTAACAGATCTAAGCCACCAAAATGTAAATGACCATATCTCAAATTCCATAACCAAGATTCATCTAAACTTCCATCTTTATAAACATTCAAAGAAACACTGAAATCATTTCTCATAACAAGTGGAAACATTCTATTCTTGGTCATCTCTACTTTTGCAATCAATTGTTTGCTAGGAAATTTATCATAGATTGTGTATACCTTGTTCTTGAAAAACACTCTGTACTTTTTCTCCATTAGTTGCCCAACACTAATAAGATTGCATTTTAGACCAGGCACAAAATAAACATCATCAATATTTCTTTTCTGATTATCCTTAGTGTAAACTGGAACTACACCTTTACCATTAACTGTAACCTTACAATCATTTCCCAATTTTACTTCAGACTGAATACCATTGTCAATAAATGAAAATAAATCCTTAGTACCAGTCATGTGGTTACTACAACCACTATCCAAAAACCAAATATCATTTTCACTTTCCTGAGTGACATTACAGGTCAAAAACACAGGATTTTGATGATCCTCAGACTCATTTGTAATATGTGCAGACTGCTTTCCAGCATCTGCCTATTTCTTCCAACATTTGTTAGAAAAATGCCCAAAATTCTTACAATAATAACATTGTACTTTAGTTTGATCATACCTCTGATTTTCTTGTTGCCAGGGTTTGTTGTTGCTCCCTCTTAAATTAGGAGGATTCTGCTGAGACTTCTGCTCAGACTCTAATTCAGCTCTTTTGTCCCTTCGACTAGAAAATTGACCTCCTCTATCACGAGTATGCAACCTTCCTTTGCCTCTACCTCTGGTAACATGTAGTTGGGATTTGAAAGCATGCTCCATTGATCCTTCTTCATATCTAGATATCCTAGATTCATGAGCAACAAGAGAACCCGTTAATTCAACAATTTGCATTAGACTTAAATCTTTAAATTCCTCTATGGGAACAACAATAGGCTCAAACTTCTTGGGTAAACTTCTCAACACTTTCTCAATAACTCTTTTATTATCAACATCATCTCCATACTGCCTGCGCTGGTTCACAACACTCATTACTTGAGTCATGAAAGTATCAACACTTTCATTATCCTTCATCTTCAGATTTTCGAAATCCCTTCTCAAATTCTGCAACTTGAATGTCTTCACCTTGGACACTCCTTGATAATAGGTTTCAAGAATGTCCCAAGCCATCTTTGAAGATGCAACACTAGCAATCTTCATAAAAATGGATTCATTTAATCCTTGCTGGATTAATCCAAGAGCTTTATTATCCTTCTTCCTGTTTTCCTTCAGCAAAAAACGGTCAACATTAGATTGAGCCAATTCTACTGCAGTATTAGCTGGCTCAGCATAACCATTAATAACATAAGTCCACAAATCTTGAGAATGCAAAATCGTTCTTATTCGAATATACCAAGAGTCATATGACTTCTCCCTCAGAACAAGAACCTGAACTTGAGAAGAACTACTACTAGACGCAACCATTTATATAAAATTTGAAAGGAATTAAATAAACCTTCAAGCAGGAGAATAAGAGAATAAAATTTGGCACGAACAAGAATAATCTACAATGAACTAAGCAATAGCATAATAGACTACAGGATCTGATACCAAATGTGGGAAAACAGAGGTTAATCAGGGATCGGGTTTCGGCGATTACAAATGCCGAACAAAAAAAAAAAACACCACGTGAATTGCCGAATCGCAAAATGCGAATACATTTTGGGCCTGTTATTGCTCAGTTTGTAGTCTAGGTCAAGTAGCTGGAAGGTAGGGATCAAACTGGTGTAACAGGAGCTTCCCCACCCACTGTCACCTCGATGGGGGGCTCTTTCTATTTAGGGTGGCTAATCCCAAAGGAGACGTCCCTAGTAATCTGGGGTATTGAAAGGAAAAGGGTCAAGGGATTAAGGCTCAAAAGGTTAAAATAGGTTTTCCCTTCACAGATTACTGCCAAGAAGATAGTCAAAATGAAAGTATTCCACAGAGTAGGCACCTGTTTGCGAGACAAGGCAAGGATAAACTAAAATGTGCAAACAGTGGTTAGTACTTCATAAATTAATGACTATCTTTATTATACATGAGCACATATAGCAGTAATTATTGACGAAGTCAATGATTGCAAAAAATAACTATGGCTTATAATGTCACTTGTCAATAAACACTGGAGATGATATAACATTCAAAGCATATAATCAATCTTCAAATTATCACAAAATATCATCACTTGCTCATTCAATACAAGAGTGTTGCGTCACTATACTAGAGGTGACGTCAACCTAGTTCTAGGGTTAGTGTGATAGGCAAAGAGGTGGACGTTTTGCAAATTAGCCAATGAAAATAATCAACACTTCAATGTCTATTGTTGGATGACTAAGGCACAACGTTTTATATCAAGAAAGAGCTAAAAGGAGGCATGGCATCATCACAGATTAGGGTTAGTAAGACGTTAGGGTTAGTTAGGGTTTGAAATTTGAGAAGTTTAAAGGTGTTGTTTTGACACAATAATCTCAACGTTGGAGTTCTAGACTAGTGCCTTAGGGTATAATGGAGTCAAGGAGCAAGGCTAAAGTCTCGGGAGAGTCTAAATTCAAGGACAAGAGAGTTAGGCTTTCTAGTGCTGCAATGGCAGGGCCACAAAGTCAAAACCCTAAGGGGAGGAGGCTCATTCCGGTGTTTCTTAAGAAAGGCCTCATTCTCCTCCCTCTTTCCTTAAAAATCCTTGGCAAAAACGGCTAGTTGCAAAACATAAATCTAGGGATGAAAAGTGTTGCAAAGACAAGGCCTTTCAAACCCTAAAGGTAAAAACCCTAGGTGTAAACTCAATTAGGCCTAGGACGTCTTCCTTCTTCAATTTAAGTTTCAAAACTAACTCAGAAAAAGGGGAATTAGTGTAGCAATGGCTAGGCTATATTCTCCTTAATCAATGGCTAAACAAGTCTTCTATCACGGGGACATGAAGCAAGGACCTACTTGTGTGCTTGCAACCTAGGGTTTCAATGATTAAGCAAAATAATAACAATGTAACCATAAAAGTAAGAGATTTAACCTACAACCATTCAATTAAGAAGTTTTGCTTGAGAAATACACTTACAAATCAATGAAGAGCTTATCAAACCCTAGTTGTAAACCTTCCAAGGATAGAAAACACCATAAACATGCCAAGAATGATTCTCCACAAGTGTAGCGCCTCAACTCCAAGAGAAAATACCAATACAAAAGACTACAATGATCCTCTCACAAGAGAGTGAGTTGTTTTATGTTCAAAATGACACTCAACGTCCTCTATTTATACCAATCTTATGACCTTTAATTACAAAAATAGGTCATTAAAATAGCTAACAAGGCCGACTTAACAATTTTACACTGTTTATCACATTAAATGCTAAAAATGTCACAATATGAGCTAAGAAAGGAGATGCAGGCCCCTCTGAGGGAGACGTTGGCCCTTTTTGGGCAAGATCAGCATCCAAGAAGCAAAATGTTGGCCCCTCTGGGGCTTCTCCAAGCTGCCACATGTGCCAAATGACCCTAGCACACTGCCACATGCTCCAGAAAATGTCCATCTTCCTCAGGTGACGTCCTGTCCATCAAAAGCAATCATCTCATCTGCAGTGGGTAATCCCCCCTAGGTCGGGCTATGCTATGGTGTCCTGGTGGGACGTCCTTCTGTCTTCTCTGTGCAAATGCTCATCACAACTTTGTCCTGCCTCTGCCATCCCAGCAACCATCTGATGGGCTCTTCAGCCCCATGGAGGTCCGAACTAATCATATCCCCATGTGTACTGGTCCACTGGTACCTGTCCACCGGGTATGGTCCTGCACATCAAAGACTATGCCCTCCATGGGCTCATCATTCCTTGGGATCATAGCAATGCAAATCATATTTCATCATTAAAGTTATCAAATACATGCATGAAATCCCTAGCATATCATCTAAGAGCTCAAAGACATTACACAGATCTACTATACAAAGCTTGAAGAAACCGACAGAATAACCTATTGGGGTAATACCCACAAGATAAGAAATTTTTCGTCAGAAGATCATTCAATCCATGTTTATGAGGTGATATGGTCTAGGGATGTCTAGTCACAATAAGACCAAGGGCGGGTGTTGTCTGTGGGTGCCTTTGTAGGAGGCGAGTTGTACCCGTCATGGATGCATTTTTTCCAAGCCCTTTATTGCCTTTATTTTTCTTTTATTGCTTTTCTTTCTTTTTTTACTTCAAGGTCTGACCAGAGGACACTGCCTTGGCATGGTGACCAGAGCTGACAGTGTTACCCACTGGTATCTTTGCAGAGATGATAAGGCTGGCTCGTGATGAGACCCCCTTTCCCTTGGACATGCAACCAAAGGTCACTGCCCTGGTGTGGTGACCAGATAGTGGCAATGTCATACTGCTGGATACCTATGAACATAATGGGTCGGCTCGTGATGAGACTTCCCATCCTCTTAGTTAGGTCTTGTTTTATTATTTTTCTTAGGGTCCCTTTAGTTTCTTATCGAGAGGATTTTTATTGCCTTTCTCAGGGATCCCCTGGGCGAAGAATCTCTAGGTTTTATTTCCTATGGCTTTTATCTTTTACTAACTTCTTTTACCCCCTGGGCCTTTAGCCCCTTCTTCCCACAAGACAAAGTGTAACCCTCAAGGGTCATCCTAATGGTCGGACTAGGGGAATGGGATAGATGTGTGAGATATAAGATGAAAAATGATAGTATGGTGGGAGCGAACGATGGCTCTGCAAATCCCCCTTGGTGGCTAACCAAAACCCATGAATACAAGCTTGCTAAGTCACCTCATCAATCACCCCAACAATGGTCAAGTGGATTAGTGTAAGATCCAAGCAGTCTTCAGAAATGAAAGGAACCTAATGCATATATAAGAAGGTTATAACGATCAAACATGACACATACCATGATACCTTGGACCAATTACCTCATGGAGCAAGAGTCCTCTCTGATGCAAGTCCAAGCCGGTGGTGATGGAAATTGTTGCTGCTGACAGGACAAATATGGCGAAGAAGAAGAAGGATGGGCCCTCCAGGGTCATGCTCAGGTCAATCCTGCTCTCGGTACTTCACGTCTAGGACCTGCTGGCCTTGAGACATGATCTCCTAGTTATCCCTAGATATCGGGGATAACAGGGCCCACCAATTCGGTTTCGAGGTTCGGTGTTTACAAACGATCGATGCAAAAACAAAACACACCCAGAATTGTCGAATCGCGAGAAGCCTATGGGGCCCATTACTTTGGGTCTCGGGTATCGGGGAGTTGAAAGGTAATGGCTCTATTGCAAAAAATGGCAGATATCTAGAAAGAAAAAAAGAATTGAACAAATTTTACTAACTCAATAACAAAATTATAAACGCAGAGAGAATGACTGCGAATACACAATAACGACTTCAATTCAAAAATGTGTTCAAGATATATCTAGATTACAATTCGTTTATGGTATTTATACAGAAACATAAATTCAAAAATTGTCCCTTTGATATTCTAAAAGATTTAATCAAGGCAGTGATGGTGTCTGGTTGTCTTCAAAGGTTAAGGCGGCCACCTCTTAAAGTAATGTAAGACAAATTTGTGATTGGTGCTTAATCCTTGAGTCTTGAAGGGTCAAGACAGCCACCGATTCACTGTTTGCACAGGGGCATGAAATGCTTACATCCTGACAAAACATTCACAATAATAACCAGTGGTGGAAATTCAAACAATGGTGAACACAAAGCAACCAATGTAATGTAAGATTGTGACTAAGAGTTTTATCGATGACATCAAATCTAGACCAATTATATCGCTCTAAACAAAGCTATTAATTCTATCTCACTTATGAGAAAATGCAATCATAACGAGTCCTTTGAGAAGTCCTTGGTCATGGACAGCGAGGCAATTCCCAATTATTTACAAGAGACCTTTTGGAAAATATAAATGATATATTAATATTTAAATTTGAGAGAAGGCCTATCGGTAAAGGAAAATACTTGTAAAAAGGTTCTCCTCTCCATATTATATAAAAGATGTAATATTAAAAAATTGAAAAAAGGGAATAATTTTATGAAAAAACTAGATTGTCTCATTGCTAGAAAATCAAGAAAATACAGTTATCTAAAGTCAAGAAAATACAATAATTGAAAATCAAGTTCTATAAATGTAATGAAATCAAAGAAGAACAAGCTTTTTTTTTTTTCCTTAGGAGGGGAAAATGGAGGCAATTATGTTCTAAGGAGAGATCATTAGTGGCTATTCCTTATAATGTAATTGTTCTTTTATTTATTAATGAGAGAATCCACTAGAGTTTGAGTTTAAAATGCCCCTGAAGGCCTATACTTGTAGGAAGATTGAAGAATAATACTATGAGGAGTAGTAACAGGAGGTACAATTGTGGATTCGGGTAGACGATTGAGTGGAGAAGTGGGTACATCATTCCAAATGAAAGGTCATTTCAATTACATCTCTTGTGAATGCTCTGGTATGATACAGTGAGTCAATTATTGGTTTAATGTCTTTCTTTTCATCATGTACCTTCGATGATGAATAGTTTGCATTTAACCAGAACTTACTGTAAACATGGGGCATGTTTGTTGAAACTAGGATTTACTGTCTTTTCATCCTGTAAGTTTGATGATGAATAGTTTACATTTAATTGATAGGATACAATTATTAAAATGGAAGAATAGAGACAAATAATTGTGAAGGCACAACATTCTATTGAATTATTGAATACATACAATACAATGTAACTCCAATATATAGAGATCGTATGGTTGTAAGTTCCATGATGAATAGTTTGCATTTAACTGGAACTTACTATCTTTTCATCCTGTAAGTTCAATGATGAATAGTTTTCATCTAACTAACAGGATGCACCAAACAATAAACCAATGATTAGGAGGAACAGGTTGGTAAACATGGGACGTATTTGTTGAAACTAGGAATTTATTTTCATCATGTACATTCCATTATGAATAGTTTGCATTTAACTGGAACTTACTGTATTTTCATCTTGTAGGTTCAATGATGAATATTTTGCATCTAACTGACAGGATTCACCAAATAGTAAACCAATGATTAGAAGGAACGGCTTGGTAAACATGGGGCGTATTTGTTGAAACTGGGACTTACTATCTTTTCATCCTGTAAGTTTGATGATGAATAGTTTGCATTTAACTGAAAGGATATGATTATTAAAATGGGAGAGTAGAGAAAAATAATTGTGAAGGTACAACGTTCTATTGAATTACTGAATACATATAATACAATGTAACTCCAATATATAGAGTTCATATGGTTGTTATCAGATCTAACTTATTCCAAAGATAAATGGAGAGGTTGAGAGAATATCTCAACCATACACCAAACTAGGATCTCACAAATCTAAATCTCAAACAACCTCCTAAGAATAGGATCACACAACTCACTTAGAGATTGATTCTTAATACATTAGCAAGCATATTAGATAAGTAGAAATTATATATTCCAACAAGGATGCACCAAAAAGTAAACCAATGATTGACTCACTCGATGATGATTAATGTTTCTGATTCCTTTGTGCATGTCAAATTTATGAGGAGGAACGGGTTGGTAGACTTGGAACATATTAATCACCATACTGAAACTGTAGGTGATTAATGTTCCTTCATCGCTTTGTGCATGTCAAATTTCTGAGGAGGGACGGGTTGGTAAAATTGGAGCATCTTTGTTGAAGAATAAAGTTTCTAAGGTTGTCCATTGCAAAGTTGGTTATACTTTTTTTCTTGTGGGAATAGTTGCTTCAACTTTGTTGGTCTGAATGTATGGGAATCCATTGTTTATTATGAAAACAATGTTGAATTTGGTGACAACGAATTCTT
This sequence comes from Picea engelmannii, assembly GCA_009831015.1. NCBI lineage: Eukaryota > Viridiplantae > Streptophyta > Pinopsida > Pinales > Pinaceae > Picea > Picea engelmannii. The sequence goes on along the minus strand of ML814983.1, from coordinate 39,891 downwards.
CTAAGGATAGATTTTTTATCCTATTATTCAGCGTTGGTTGTAACTAATAAGAGCAATTTAGAATATGGATGAGATTGCATTTAATAATCAGTTTCCTGTGTAAATGTATATAAATCTATGTATGCTCGTAGAGGCAATAATAGGGAGGATGTGAAATGGGAGGATGTGAGAGAGGGATATGAGAGAACTTGCAAGTCTGTTGTAATCTCCATGATCTGAATAATAGGACAATCAATACCTCTGCTTGGTGGACGTAGCCCCATGTTTGGGTGAACCACGCGAAATCTTTGTGTTTCTAATATGCGTGATTATTGATTGTCATATGTGAATTGTGTTTTCCGCATTTTCAATTCTAACAATTGGTATAGGAGTGAAGGTGAATTGAGTAGGTTTCGCAGGTGGGAATTGAGTAGAAGGTCATCAACGCTCCCTAGGCAGTGCTAGAGGTGCGCTGACAGTCTCACACTTGTGAAATTCCAATTTTTGTGAAATCTGCGCACCCGGTTTTATGAAATCCACGCTCCCCCATCCATAGTGAAGGAGCATTGATATCAGACTAGCACTCCCTTCCAATACTCCAAGGAGCGTCGATCTCCCTTAAGAAACATTCACATGGTTTTTTGGAAAAAAATTAAGGTATGAAGTTTTTACAATATTTGGTATTAAATATTGTTTACATAAAACAAAAGGGTGGATGATGCTTAAAAAGGTGAATATTGTATTGTATGCATATTATATATATTATATTAAATATTGTATGCATAAATTCAAGTGGGTGGATGCTTTAAAAAAGGTGAATCTTTTTAATAAAAGGTGAGGTTAGTAAAAAGGTTTTTTTTTTTTATTATTTTTTTTAAACCTTTGGGGTTTATACCATTATTTCTCCACATTTTTTTAAAGGCCTTTGTTTTATAAGCAGTGGTTTTTCGGAATTTTTTCTTCTGCTAATGGCAAAAACTCAACGTGCTAAATTTGAAATCAAGAAGTTAAATGGCAAGAACAATTTTGAGATTTGGAAAGTTAAGATGCATGATTTGCTCATGCAACAAGGTGTGGTGAAGGAGATTTTGGGAAAAGCAAAGCAACCTGTGACTATAACAGATGAAGAGTGGGATGAGATCAATGCTAGAGCACTGAGTTCCATACATCTGTGTTTGGTCGATGATGTTCTGTTCAACATTGTCTCAGAGAAGACAACAATCGGTTTGTGGACGAAGCTGAAAAGCTTGTATATGACGAAATCCTTGATGAAAAAGATCTTCCTAAAAAGGAAATTGTACAGTTTGCACATGAAGGAAGGTACGAAAATAGATGATCATTTAAATAATTTTAATACTCTCTTAGTTCAATTGACTAGCATGGGAGTAAAATTCAATTCTGAAGACAAGGCAATTACATTATTGTGTTCTTTACTTATGTCATGGGATCACTTTGTTACCTCTATTAGTTTCAACACAACATAAAGTATTGAGTTTGATGTTATTATTGGAGCACTACTGTCTGAGGAAACAAGGAAGAAAACCAGTTCAGAAACCTCTACATCTGAGGCGATGATGGTCAAAGGAAGACCTAAATAAAGAGGACAAGGTCAGAGGGATTTCTCTCAGTCAAAGTTGAAGGGAAAGAAGATAAATATTAAGTATTGGTTTTGTGGCAAATCGGGACACCTGAAGAAGGATTGTTGGAAACGACAATAAGCCTCCAAAGACGACCCTCCAAAAGAAATGAAGGAAGCTAATGCAACTTAAATAGGTTCAACAACAGGTTCAGGTATGACTGCTGAAGTTTTATCAATTAGTATTGGTTCACATCATGATCAACAATGGTTATTAAATTTTGGTGCTTCAAATCACATGTGTCTTCATAGACACTAGTTTATTACTTACCAGTCTATAGATGATGGAATTGTTTACATGGGAAATGATATATCATGTAAATTTGTGGGAATTGGTAGCATTCAAATTAAGATGTTTGATGGAACTGTTAAAATACTAACTGATGTGAGAAAAGTACCTGAGATTAGGAAGAACCTAATTTATTTGGGAGTCTTAGACACTGGAGGATATAAAAGTATTGTTCAAAGTGGAGTTATGAAGGTCTACAAAGGAATCCTACTGGTCATGAAGGCAAAGAAGGTTGGAAACATGTTTTTGTTAGAAGGAAGAACCGAGTCAGATCATGTGACAGTTGTATCTGAGAATTACAATGATTTTGTTCGAATGTGGCATCAACGGTTGTACCATATGAGCGAAAGAGGATTGAAGGTATTATCTGATCACAAGTTTCTTCCTAGTCTAAAGTCTTTAAAGTTAGATTTCTGCAAGCATTGTATTTATGGAAAACAGAATAGCAGAGATTTAAAACCGGAAGACAAACTAGTGAAGGGATCCTTGATTATTCCATTCTGATGTTTGGGGGCCATCCCCTACTATTTAGTATGGAGAATCATCATACTTTGTTACTTTTATAAATGATTTCTCTAGGAAGGTGTGGATCTATATGTTGAAAAGAAAGGCTGATGTGTTTACTGTTTTCAAGTAGTTTAGAGATTTAGTGGAAAAGAGCACTGGTAGATATATTAAATGTTTAAGAACTGATAATGGTGGTGAATTTACGTCAATGGAATTTGAGAATTATTGCAAGGAGTTTGGGATTGATAGGCATAAAACCACTGCATGTACTCCTCAACAAAATGGAGTTGTTGAATGCATGAACAAGACTCTTCTAGAGAGAGCAAGGAGTATGCTTAGTAATGCCAATTTGCAACATGAACTATGGGCAAAAGCAGTAACTACAAGTTGTTATCTAGTGAATCGATCACCATCAACAACAATAGAGTGAAAGATTCCTAAAGAGGTATGGAAAAGTCACCCTTGTAATTATTCCAATCTTAATGTTTTTGGTGGTGAAGCCTATGCTCTAATTCCGAAACATCAACATTCTAAATTAGATCCAAAATAAAAAAAGGCTTATCTTTGTTGGATATGGTGATGTTAATAAGGGGTATAGGTTATGGGATCCTACTGCCCAAAAGATCACCATTAGCAGAGATGTAATATTTGATGAATCATCTCTCATCAAATCAGATGTAGATGTTCAAATGAAACAAGAAGAAGTACCTAAGTATCAACAGATTCAGTTTGAAACCAGTTCAAATACAGATGAAAGTTAACATGAACAAGTTTATGAAGATGTTCATGAAGAGTTTCCTGCAGAGGAAGACATGGTTGATGATAACAATCAACAGAATGTGGATGAGCCACAAACTTCCCTAAGAAGGTCTACATGGGTCAGAAATCCTCCAAGAAGGTATGATGATTTTGTTTCGTCAGTTTCCTTAAGTACTAATGATGATGAACCTTCGTGCTATCATAAAGATGTGAAGGGTTCTAACAATGATAAATGGAAAGAAGAAATGAAGGATGAAATGAAGGCATTAGAGAGGAATGCCACATGGGACTTGGTAGAAATTCCAAGAGACAGAAAAATTGTAGGTTGCAAGTGAGTCTACAAGTTGAAGAAGGGTGTTGATGATAAGGTGGAAAGGTACAAAGCAAGGTTGGTTGCGAAATGATATTCTCATAAATAAGGTATTGACTTTCATGAGATTTTTTCACCAGTTGTTAAGTCTATTTCAATTCGAATTGTGTTAACATTAGTTGCACTACTTGATTTGGAATTGGAGCAGCTAGATGTTAAAACTGTCTTCTTACAT
>ML814983.1:12242-27692 GCA_009831015.1 Picea engelmannii | reverse complement strand
TGGCACGATCTGCTTGTTGTGGTAAAACAATTTGTTACCTGTGAGGGACGTTTCGGTCTTGTGTTTTTGTACCATCTGCGTCTGCTTATGATTTTTATGGGGTTTCCTTTGAACATGTTGTATTATTTATTGAGGAGCCTTTATAAAATGGGCAAAAGGTATAGAAAGAAGAGGTCAGACTCTAGCCTCTTCCATCATGGCCTAATCAAAATCTTGCTTGTGCATCAATTAGAATTGCAGAGTGATAATTGGGACTCGTTTTTAATGAGAAATGGTTTCTCTAATCCAAATGTTGATGAGATCGATAAACTCGTGGTTGAAGAAACCCTAATCTACCCTACAACACCCCTCTCACCTATCCAGGCCTATGTCTCAGCCTCCTACAACAAACCCTTGGTCGATACAAAGGTTATTGAACAGACCCGTGAGCAGGTTATACATCCTAATGACTGTGTTAAAAATTTAAAGAAACCTATAGGGAAGGCATCTAAGAGCAATGTTGATATAAATTTTAAGAACAAGAGAGTCGGGAGGCTAATTTCAAGGAGGCTTCGTAACAAATCGAACTCTCATGCGAGTTCGATCAACATGATCGAAGTCCATGAGAGTTTGGACTTTGAAATCGATAGGTTCCTCGTTGAAGAAGATCCTCATTCGTTAGAGCCACACCTTGATCGGCCCTACAACTTTGTTGACAATTTACCTCCTTGTTTGAAAAACAATCCAGAGTTTCCTAGTGTCAAATTGGGTAATGAATCTGCTGTCCGTATGGAAGATGCTCCGATTCAAAATCTTGTTTGTTCCCATGCAACCGCCACATAGTCAAAGTGCGAAGTCTATCTATCATGGATTGATAGATATTATACTGATATCCCTATCCTACAGTCACGGGTTAAGGCTTTAAAGGATCAGATCGATGTCTTAATGAGCGAAACCCATAGGCTCGAGTCTGTTATTCAAGGGAAATAAAAAAGTATCAAGACAACAGGCAATGTAGTATTTAAAAACGTTGAGGCTGCAAGAGCCATTGTAAATTCTAAGGTTGTCTGATACGATTTGATCTCATAGTTGGAGGTATGATTCTTTATCTTAAAATATGACTGTTTGTTGAAATTAGATTGCCATGTTCTTTTAATAAATTGGATTTCATTTACTAAAATAACTAGCTACAGAATCATAAGATTATGTAGCCAGTTATGTTAATTCGAATTGTGTAAATTAATGGTTCAAAATGTATCTAAAATCTTTCTATTTTCCTTTTTCTTTCAGGATATTTAGGAATCCATGATTACAAATTGATCTGAGGCACCCTTGAGACCTTCCAGTCATGTCTTTGATGCATTTTGTATGAACATAAATGAACTTTTGCTAGTTTTGGAGGATTTAGTAGGATCTGGGTCGTTGCATCCCCCTTTTATTTTTGTAATCAATATTTGATCTCAGAACAGGAAACAATTATCTTTCTGAGGCCTTTATAAACCCATCATTTTTTGTAATGAAGGGCATCTTGGCCTGGGGCTTATTGTGAACAACTTATACTCAAATTTAGACATAACAAATATTTACTTTATGCTTTAGTCATCTGTGAATGTTGTTGTGATCTATAATTTGTTTATCTTGGTAATTGGATGACTACTGATAGCTTTCGTCTTCATAGATTATTTTGTTTTCAAGATAGTTTTTCCTTCATAGTTCACGATTTTATGCTTTAGTTTTATCAAAACAGTGAATGATCATTCAATTCATATTATGAGGTTTACCTTAAAGATGTTGATTGATTAAATGCAAGCTGTAATTGTAGGATTTATCTCACGTGTTATCACTTGCAGTCTATTATATCACAGTTATTAGTTTTCATCCTATCGTTTTATTAATTAAATACACCAGTCAATATACAGTTTGGCATTTATCCCAAATAGTGTGAAGATGCACAGGAGATTTCTCTCATGGATGGACTGATATACGATTTATGCAAACAGTTGGATACATACTCTTCAAAGTGATTGATAGGTTAGTCTGTTCCTTTTTTTATTTGCTTGTTTATTACAGGAATTCTTACATGTAGTATAATTTTCATTGTCTACATTTTTCTATTTAAATAATAGTTTAATATTTGATCTTATGAATGCATATAGATTAAAAACAAACCAAAAACAAATAGTACTTTTGCTTTGTTTATTTACCTTCATTAAAAGAACTATTTTACATTCGATTTTTTATGAGTTAAATTAAAAATCGTGATTTATACATATTGTATATATGAATTGGATAAATAGAACTATCATATAAATATTATTTAGATAAACTGTATATATATATATATATATATTTAGATGTACATATATATTTCAGTGATTAGTAATTAGTAAGTTATTTCGTTTCTTTTATTTATTTTCCGTTTCCCTTAGGACTTTAGATTGGCCAACGGAGACATTAAACCCATCAGAGTGAGTCAATCCAAATGGCTTGGGTTAATTAGACAACCCTGTACCGGATTCACTCTTCCAGTTGACGAGCGATCATTTTTTCCCATCAACAAATGGCGCTAGAAGGAGGGCCTGAATACTATTAATGGCACATGGAGGTCACAAGACTCCCCCCCCACCTACCCGCTCACCTATAGTAACCAAAAGTCGTTCTGACGACAACATTGTCCCTCAAACAACAACCACATCAAACAACAATCCACGGATTACCATTGAACCAGTAACACCAAACCCCCTAGGGACCGACGTACAAGAAATTGTTCGTCAATCTCTCCTAAGGACACACGGTGCTTTGGCCCGTATTAGAAAACCAGGTCGGCCATTGAATCAACCATTAGACTTCTCTGATATTAGGGAGCAACTTGAAGTAACTAATCTTACCCTAAACCCTACGGATCCAGAAAACATCCTCACTCCTGCAGCAGGAGGATCTGGTATTCAACCATCACTGCCCCCTTCATCTCCTCCTTCTTTAGGAGAAGAATCATTAGCTGAAGTCAGTTCTTCATCTCAGCCTTCGACACCACCCACACCTATGGAAAATCCGAATAATCCTGCCATACCTTGGCTCAATCAAGACGCAGTGGCCATACTTGGGCCCCAACATCCTTTGCCTAAACATACAAAGAAATGGCTTCCTAAATTTGACCCAGATTCCAAGCAGATTGCTGAGGATCATATTAAAAAATTCATGTTAGCCATTAGGCTCTGTAGTGTTGAAAATGAAGACGTAGTATGTAGACTTTTTCCCTACACCTTTGAAGGCAATGCCTCTACCTAGTACTTTGCCGAATAACCCCACACCATTGTGTCTTGGGATAAATTTGAATCCTGTTTCCTTGAGAAATTCGAAGACGACAAATCTCCTGAAGTCCTAGTCATGGAACTCTCTAGTTTAAAGATGAACCCCAAAGAAAAGATAAAAGACTTTAATCAAAGGTTCCTAACATTAAAGAATCGAATCCCCATGGATTCAATGCTTGCTAAAAATCTTATCATCGCATACTACACGAAAGCCCTACACCAAAACATAACAATTTGGGTAAAAAGGTCTAAGAAAGCCACATTATTAGAAGCCTTCGAAGAGGCGAGTCAAATTGAGAAAGAAATTCTCATCCTAAAAGACAATATCTGTAACGAGGCAGAGACTACTTCATCCTCCAAGAAGAAAATCGAAATTCTTCCTAGACCTCCCCAAACCAAAACTCAATCAGATGGTTCAGATCTAGAAAGTTTACAGAAGGTCATTCAAAAGTTGTCAAACCAGGTTATAGATTTGAGAAGATCAGCTGAAGAAGCTTCTTCAAGCAAAGGGCCTTACAAACCCCCTTTCAGAAAGCCTTTTCCCACAAACCGGCGTAACTCAAATTCTGAAGGCCTAAATCTAGAAAGTTTACAGTTTTTTATCCAGACAATTATAGAAGCACATGATAACTTGATTCCTCCTGAGATTCCTGAAGATGTGGCCAAACAAGAAATAGTGGAAGGGGACGAATCCTCTCCCAACATTTTCGGGGATTTTTCGGATAGCATTTTTCAAGCTAATTTCGAAACAATGCATCCTTACAATACCAGGAGTAAAGCAACAAATAAATCTTCTACTGAAATTGAACATAATGTACCCCAAAAATAGTCTAAACCAATTGAAACTAAACAGAATTCAACAACTCCAGGTTTAGAGTATGATTTGATTGAGGATCTCAAAAAACTTAGAGCTAATATTTATGTTTATGAATTATTGAAATTTCCATTTCTTCTGCAAAAGATGCTGCATAATATTGCTGAAAACAACAAAAACAACAATCCGAATGGCAACAAATTTGCAGAAAATAGCCCCAAAACACCTCAAAAGGTCTCCATTAAAATGACACCATAGTTTTTTGATAAAAGAGACCTTTCTCTAAAAAGTGTAACAAATGTAGATAAACTAGTTCCAGGGGCTACGACTAAAAAACAACAAACTTCTGTTGTTAATACTCGCAGAAATGTCCCACCCTTTTTGTTGAGTTTTGAAATTTTCAATAGGAATGTACATAATTGTATGGTAGATTCAGGTGCATCGTCAAACGTAATGCCTTGGTCTATCTGCCAAAAAATTAATGCTGAAGTTCAACCTTCCAGTCTGAAAATTATTCAGCTTGATTGAACTAGTGTTAAAGTAATAGGTGAATTAAAAAATGTGCTTATCAGATTATCATCTAATCCTAACGTCCATCAGATTATTGATATTATTGCCATTGATATCCCCGAAGTTTATGGCTTATTTTTAAGTAGAGATTGGTCTGAACAACTGCATGGCTATTTTGCGACAGATTGGTCTCACTTGTGGCTGCCTGAGAATGGAAAGCCTAATAGAATCAAGGTCAATCATGAGAGTTATCTTAAGTTCACTATAATTGATTTAAATGATCCAAATGAACCATTCACTGCTTCCGCCAATTCACCTGAAATCTAGGGGATGAACACTTTTTTCGGCAATTTCATGGCTGAAACTTCTACCATTACTGACCCGGAACAATAGTCTGAAATTATGACATGCACACAGCCAACAACTCTCTCTTAGTGGTCACATGCACCTGATGAAAATCATATCTGGTATCTTTACTTCGATGGATCTAAATCTAAGGAAGGAGCCGTCATATGATGTGTACTCATTGATCCAACAGGTAACAAAACTTTGATTGCTTGCCGATTAGAATTTGAATACACGAACAATACGGCTGAATACGAGGCACTGCTGCAAGGTCTCAGAAAAGCACTAGATTTGAGGATTCAGAATTTGACAGTCTTTAGTGATTCAAAAATTGTGGTTAGACAGGTAAAAAATTCTATTCACTGTTTATCTCCACACTTGAAATGTAACAACCCTAGTTGAATATATGCTTAGAGATTATTAAGTAAAAAAATTAATTAGGTAATTAATTGTCCTAACATGGTTTTAACTAAACAAAGATTGGCATAATAATATTAATTAAATATTTATTAATTAATTAATTGTTATAATTTTGATTAATTAATTAATTAATTAATTACCTATTACATTCAATGACATGGGTAATAAATTTAAGTGGGTTATTAAATTTAATTGTTTAATTAAATGATTTACGTATACGGGGGGATAAGAAACATTAAATATAAGGATAAGAAGCATTAAATAATAGGGTAAGACATTAACTATGTGGATAAGATAATGAATGTATGGATAAGAAAATTTATGAGGAAAGGGTCGGTGAAGGAGGGATATGACGGGAGGAGTCTTACGGAAGAGGGCATTATTGGGAGGAGGAAGCATTTTGGAGAGGGAGAGTTCTGGTTTCGGGGCTTGGATTTTCTGGTTCTGAGTTGGAGTTCTGCAGTCTGGGAGGATCATTACGGGGGGCACCGGTTTGATGGGGGTTTTGGGCACGGGGGCCAGGATATCCATACGGTATCCTAGAGCTAGGAAGCCGGACAGGCTACTCCTAGCTGGCAGGGAGGAAACACGGTTTGGGCAGAGTTGGTTAGTGCATTAGGCAACAGAAAAGCAGTAGGCTGGACAACCGGGTCAATGAAGAAATTAGCATCATGAAGAGGTAAATTTGTATTATTCTGTTAAGTAATTCTTATTCTGTTATGAAATTGTTGTTCATTGATTAATTTAACATGCGTATATGCTGAATTAAAAGAAATTACTGAGTTTTCTGCGTAGAAGTAGAAGTTTACTGTTTCAATTTATGGATTTAATAGACTTAAATTAATACGGTCTACACATGGTATCAGAGCCTCGTTCACAATTTGGAGCCTTAAGGGACAAGCTCCAGCTCCACCTAACCTGCAAGTCAAACGCAATTTTTTTTTAACACAGATCTATTGCACATTAAAAATGTAAAAGGCATAATAATATATTAATTGAAGTATTAAATAAATTTAAAACACTTGTTTCAAATAAACAAACCTATGTAAAGAAATATTCTGCCAGAAATTTCTAAACAGGTTTATAAATAAACCTTGACAAGGTGACCGTCTGAGTGTTTGAATGGTAGAGTTAGCATATTTCAATGCCAATGTAGAAATTAGCTGTATCTGCCCCAATACATGTTTTTCCATTTTTTTCAATCCTAAGTTTTTGTTTCTTCTAGTCTGTTGCATCACATATAAAATGATTTCCAAGTATCATGTCAGGTCAGGGACTTTCCACAAAGGAAAGGTTCTTTTGATCACAAACATGCACTGGAAATGAACTGACAAAAGCACGCCATCAAAGACTAACTGAACCTCTTATTTGGTCATGCCAGAATTTCAAGTTTAGCCAAAATTTCCAGATCTCCTACCCAAAATATGAGTTTTTATTTCAAATTTAGGTTGATGAGAATACTGACAACCTCAGGTTTACCTTGGAAGTGTTTATAATAACTTTATATGCCTGCAAAGTAACCTTTCACACAACTTTTGGTGCTGTAATAGACAACCCCGGTACTATGAATGAACATGGAGGTTCAGGTTAATTCCCTACCAGATTTGAACATTCGCCAATTTAAAGGAATTGATAAATCTACACTAGTGTCAGTTGCCTTTAACAAGTTAGTTAAAATTGATGAAGGAGAAAGCAGTGTGGTGTGTGCATCCCCCATCCGAGGTGCACACTATAACCAAGGTGGGAATCAACATTAACAAATCAAATGATGCACATATAGATTGCTCACCATACTGTTGACATCAATTTCCTCTAGAAATGCCAGGACTCTAAGGTTGTTACATGCTTTGTGGAGATAAAACACCATCTAAATAATAATAGAAATAGAATAAGGCTCTTGACGCTGAGTATATCCCCAATAAGAGCTGAAATAAAGAGAGCTTGGCTCAACCTTAAATCGTTGTCTAAAAATGTCTGTAAGCTTCACCTGAAATTAGCGAATGAAATATGTGTGTATCTGTGGAATGGAGTGGATGCAGCGATGGCTCAAAGATATGATAACGCACTAGAGGATACCACGAATGAACAAAACATGAAGTTTGGGCCGATCTGAAGGTGGGCTTACTGTTGTTAAAATGCAACATTCCCCCCATACTAATACCGGTGGCGTGCTAGGAAACATGTTCGTGAAGGACTGTAAAAGTAATGATAAGGTCAAAGTGATGAACGATGAGGAGGCTAATGATGATTTTCCTATCGGCATGTGAGTCCTGGTTGTGGATGATGACCCAATTTGCCTACTGCTGCTGGAGAGTTTACTTCGATGCTGCAAGTATAATGTTACATCTTGTGGGCAAGCAATCGCAACCCTGAACCTGTTAACAGAGAATAAAGACAAATTTGACCTTGTGATAAACGATGTATATATGCCTGACATGGATAGATTCAAGCTGCTGGAACTTGTGGGGCTGGAAATGGACCTTCCTATTATCATGATGTCATCAAATGGTGAAACAAGTGCTGTGATGAAGGGGATAACTCATGGGGATTGTGACTACCTGTTGAAGCCTGTTAGACTTGAAGAGCTAAAGAATATATGGCAGCATGTTGTCAGGAAAAAGAGGACAGAGAGCAAGGATCATGACAATTTGGACCATGGGAAAATGACAAGTTTAATCATGGAGGAGAGGATGGAGAACATGGGTCTAGTGCCAACAATGGAACGGATCATAGTTGGAAGCTTAACAGGAAGAGGAAAGAACAAAATGATGTCGAGGATGACGATGAGGATGAACATGATATTGAAGACCCTTCAACATCAAAAAAAGCCAAGAGTTGTTTGGTCAGTGGAGTTGCATCAACAATTTGTCAATGCTGTTAATACATTGGGAATAAACAAAGTTGTTCCAAAGTGAATATTGGAGCTTATGAATGTTCAAGGATGGACACGAGAAAATGTTGCAAGCCATCGCTGCAATTCTTCATACCTACACAAGCAAATCACATATTACCAAGCATACGACCAAGTCCAAGAGCCTAGTGCACCCAACGCCAAGCTCCATGCATTGCCTCAGGCTCATAATTTAATAAACCTATCTAGCAATCTAATTTACATAGCCAGGCATTAGAGACATCGCAACTATAAATTCATAGGGGAAACTAAAAGGCAAAAGGCAAAACAAAGATACAAGGAGATTCAAAACCTGGACTGGTAGAATTGTAACTTAATTGTAATCCCTACAACATGAATCGACTATCATTAGATAACTGATCGAGCAACTCATCGCTGAAGAAATTGGAAGAAATTGAATGGTTTATGCAGGGCAGAGATATGGAACCCTAATCCCTATCTGAAGAGAAAAGTGGAGAGGCGGCAGAGGAAAGAGGCGGAAGTGAAGAAGCATTAGGGTTAAGGAATAGCTTAGGTTTTTGGTACTGAGAGTCGGAGGCCATGCACGTGGGCCTCATGCCAAAAGCCCAACCTTAAAGGTTGCCAACGAATGCCACAGAGCACATTAAACTCTCGCCAAACTGAAAGTAAGAATTTTTTTGAATAATTATATATATATATATTTTTTTTTGTGATATTATTTTTTAGTTTTATTAATTTATCTAAAAGTATTAATACGCTTTTGAATAATTATATTATTATTTTTTTGTAATATTAATTTTTAGTTTTATTAATTTTCTTAAAAGTATTAATACGCTTGTGTAAATTAAAAATATTTAAAATATATATATATATAATCATGAGTTTTAATTTAAATAATTTAATAATATAGGGTTAAGTATAAATTTTAGAGGTCCATGGGTTTTGAACCTAAGACACCCCACCAAGCGAAGCGCCTTAAGAAGAACACTAACGCCAGCGCGCCCTCATAAGTCTTTACAAATAAATTCTTATACTTAATTAGATTAATGGTAACACTGTAGGGATTAGAGTGGTATTATTATTAGGAAGATACAGTATGAAGATTAAGACTAACTGGCTTATTACCTGACCTATTGATCCAGATCCAGCTAACCGAGTTGAATCATAATTAGTGAATGCACTGAAAATAAAGGTAAAGGCTTATTTAGTGCTGCTGATCTTTGTATCCCGAAGTATAAACTACGATTTTCCAAACATCAGGCTCATGAGACCGTACACACAACTCATTGAGCCAAGTGCCAAGTCCCTCCACTCCATTCCACCAGTCAAAGTCAACACTAAATCTCAATGCAACATTCGACAATGCCAACACTAGGCGCCAAGGAAAAGCTCACGAGTCAAGCATCAGAGGATATTTAGTTGTAAGCGAAAAGTTAAAAGGACTTAGACTAGGACAAGCGGGAAGGAGGCGGCATACGTATTAGGAGAGTAAGCAAGAGGAATTGGCAAGTATGGTGCAAGGCTAGCATAGCTACAGGGCAAGGGAACCAATAGTTTTTTTTTTAAGGTGAAGAAATCAAGATTAGACGCTTAATACTAATCCTAACCCAGCCAATCCCCTAAAGAGAGTAATGTTTGTTTACAGACAAGTAAAGAAAACTTACGCCTAACCCTGTTTCTAGTTTGAGTAGCACCAATTTGAAATGTCCTTGAACTCACCCTGACAACTTTGGTTGATGCAGGTTAAAGCATACAGGATGGTCAGGACTAGAGGGAATTGAGGTAGGGGAGCGTCGTCACAAGCACTGCCAACACCACCAGTGCCACCACCACCATCGCCCAAACTAGCTCTCATACTACGCTCGTTGGAGGCCATTAATGAGACTTTAAAGGGGCGACAACCAGCAGGGACCGAAGTGGAACCCCCACCGTCTGGAATGGGTAATCCAGAAGCGTCAAGGGATTCAAGGGGAGGACCTCCACCCGAAGACATCACGTGAGCATTGCAGAAGATCAAACTTCCAGAGTTTGTCGGGGGTCGCGCCAGTGAATGCGTGGAAGCATGGTTGGAAGGCATGACAAGGTGTTTTGCCTTAAGGGACTATGCGTCCAACTCAAAGGCGAAGATCAAAATTTTTTAGTTAAGAGACAGTGCCTTGAACTGGTGGGGCAACCCAGAAAGACAACTGCACCTTACCCCAGACACCGTATCTTGGGAACTTTTCGAGGAGAGGTTCCGAAGGAAATATCTACCAGCGTATTACGAGGAACAATAGGTAGGGGCATTTCATGCCTTAGTACAAGGAAACAGAACTATAGAAGAATATGAGATCAGATCAGAGAAGATGTGGAAACCGTCTTTAGTAGCGGAAGCAGTGGAAAATGCATGTTATGTAGAGGAACACATGAACTTAACTGGGGGTACAAGAACGACATTTCCGCATCATCCTGGATTCGTAGGGAAGGCCCCGAGGAAATTTCCCAGGGGAGGGGGCTCAAGGCCACCGCCATATGGTAACAGAGTCGCACCAAGGACAATAGCCGCAGGGATTTCAATGGTAGTGAGTGCAACATCTCGTTCATTGCCAACGACGCAGGCAGGTCCACGACCATCTCAGGGAACAACTAGTAGGGGCAGGGGTTCCAGGGGAAGGAACTCATTTCAAAGACAGTCACATAACAGTGCACATGTTCAATATCGTGTTACCTGTTGGGGGTGCGGAGGACCCCATTACCAGCGTGACTGCCCAGAGTTACAATCAGGGTTCGTGCATATAGAAGGAAAGGCACCGATGGGGAGAGCAAGTAGCAGCCACCAGATTTACGCAGTGGTTAATAATCACCATGCCGAACATCAATCCATGGTGGTGGAGTCATCAGGTACGCTAAATCATATCAATGTTAATATTTTATTTGATTCTGGTGAGACAGATAGTTTCATTTCACCATCTGCATTAGAAAAGAGTGGGTTGGCAGCCTACAAGAATGATGACTTTAAACAAGTCGAGATGGCTTCAGGAGAAGAACAAGCGGTAGGACCTAGTGTTGATAATTGTATAGTAGACCTGGGAGTGTGTACTACCAGGTTGAAGGTATATGTCACTGCTCTTGGGGCATATGACCTAATCATTGGAATGGATTGGTTAGCAACTCACCGAGTTTTGGTAGATTGTTTCGCAAAGAGGGTGCTTTGTGTCGATGATGAGGGAAGGCTAGTAGAGATCCAAGGTGTACGGAGAAAAGTGTCATTACGCTTTATATCAACTATGAAGGTTAAGCGATGCTTGAGACAAGGGTGTCGACTTTATGTAGTGGAAGCAGTGAATGGAAGGAAGTGACCCTCATTGGATCAGTACCCGGTATTGTCAGAATTTAAGGATTTTTTTTCGAACGAGTTACCAGGGTTACCTCTTGAGAGGGAGCTTGATTTTACTATTGAGCTAAAACCTGGTGCAGAACCAATTTCCAAGACTCCGTATCAGATGACAGCACCAAAACTTTGTGAATTGCAAATGCAGTTGAAAGAGTTACTGGACTTAGGGCTAATAAGGCCCAGTGTCTCACCTTGGGGTGCACCAGTAATTTTTGTAAAGAAGAAGGATGGATCCTTACGACTGTGTATAGACTATAGGGACTTGAACCGTGCTACAGTGAAAAATAGGTACCCAATGCCGCGAATAGATGACCTCTTCGATCAGATGAAAGGAGCAGCGGTATTCTCAAAGATCAATTTGCGATTAGGGTATCATCAGTTAAGGATTAAGGAAGGAAATATCCCAAAAACTGCCTTTCGAACTCGGTTTGGACATTACGAGTTTGTCATAGTACCTTTCGGATTGACCAATGCACCAACAGTATTCATGAGCCTCATGAACGACGTATTCCGAAAGTACTTAGATCGTTTTGTACAAGTCTTCCTAGATGACATCCTCATCTATTCCAAGAACGAAAGAGAACATGAGGAACACTTATGAGTAGTGTTGTCCTGCCTTAGAGATAACAAATTGTATGGGAAGCTATCGAAGTGTTCCTTCTTCCAGAAAGAGATTCACTATTTAGGTCATATCATTTCCAGCGAAGGAATCTCTGTGGACCCAGAAAAGGTAAAGGCCATTATGGAGTGGCCAGTGCAGAAAAATGCCCATGAGGTGAGAAGCTTCATGGGGCTAGCAGGTTATTACCAGAGATTTGTGGAAGGATTGTCAAAAATAGTGAAACCCATCACCACTTTGCAACGCAAGGGGGTCAGGTATGAATGGATAGAAGAATGTGAAAGTGCATTCATTGAGCTTAAGAGGTTACTAACTAGTGCGCCAATTCTACGAGTGCCGGATATGGAAAAGGACTTCATAGTCTGCACAAATGCCTCGAGAAAAGGGTTGGGGGCCATGCTAATGCAGGATGGAGGAGTGATAGCTTATGCATCAAGGAAGTTGAAGAAAAATGAAGAGCTATACGCGACTCATGATTTAGATTTGTCAGCTGTAATGCTAGCTCTGAAAATATGGAGGCACTATCTTGTGGGGTGAAACTTTGAGCTCAAAACAGAGCATCAAAGTTTAAAACATCTCTTCACTCAAAGAGATCTGAATGCCAGGAAAAGGCGATGGAGTGAGTACGATTTTGGTATTTCGTACATCAAGGGAAAGGAAAATGTGGTCGCAGATGCCTTGAGTAGGAGACCACGTATCTTCTCCTTGGTACCCTTAAAGGTCAATCTGAGGGAACATGTGTTGACACAACTCCAAGGAGACAATTGGTATTTAAAGGTTACTTCAAACCTCCAGAGCAGGAGGCAGTTAGATCCAAAGTATGAAGTATATAGTCTGGAAGCAGACGGACTATTAAGATATCGAGGAAGGATGTACATCCCTGAGAATGGGGATATTCGAAGCATCATACTGTAGGAAGCCCATAGAGCACTTTATTATGCACATCCGGGTGTGAAGAAGATGTATGCAGATATAAGGAAGCTCTTCTTCTGGGTAGGCATGAAGCGTGATGTAGTCCATTTCGTCGCCAAGTGCCTAGAATGTCAACATGTGAAAGCCGAACACCATCACCCAACAGGCCTCCTACAACCACATGATGTTCCTATGTCCAAGTGGGAAGTCATCTCTATGGATTTTGTTGTGGGGTTGCCGCTCACATCTCATAGACACAATGCCATTCTTGTGATAGTGGATAAGTTAACCAAGAGTTTTCATTTTATTCCAGTTAGAGACACTTACAATGTCACTAATGTGGCACATGTGTTTGTAAGCGAGGTTATCCGTTTGCACGGGATACCTAAGAATATCATTTTAGATAGGGACTCCAGATTCACTTCTAGGTTTTGGACAAGTTTGCAGTCAGCGTTGGGCACTCCATTGAACTTAAGCACAACTTATCATCCTGAAACAGATGGGAAAACTGAGAGAGTAAATCAAGTCATGGAAGACATGCTTAGGATGTATGTCATGGATAATCAAACCCAGTGGGAGAAGTACCTACCATTGGTAGAGTTTGCCTACAATAACAGTTTTCACAGCTCCATCGGAATGCCACCCTACAAAGCTTTGTATGGAAGGCCATGCAGAACGCCATTGATTTGCGATAGACTAGAAGACTGAGTAACAGTTGGGCCAGAATTGATTCAAGAGATGGAGGAAAAGGTGATTCAGATTAGGCAGAGACTAAATGAAGCACAAGATAGACAGAAAAGTTATGCAGATGCACACAGGACCGATCGAAGTTATGAAGTGGGAGACCAGGTTTTCATTTGTATTAGGCCTAATAAGAGTACCATACGGTTCAGGAAGGGGACAAAGTTGTCACCTTGATTTATAGGACCGTTTAGAATCCAAGAGAAAATTGGAGTTGTTGCCTATCGTCTCATACTGCCGCCCCACTTGCATAAAACTCATAATGTATTTCATGTATCTGTTTTACGTCATTATGTTGCCGATGAATCACATAAACTAAATTGGAAGGAATTGCAGGTATCGGACATGGGAACTCTCACAGTAGAACCATTACACATATTGGACCGTAGAGTCTGATAGCTTAGGAACCGTCTGGTAGACCAAGTTAAGGTCCAGTGGGACAAGTATAGTCCAGGATCTGCTACTTGGGAAGATGTCGTGACACTACGACGAGAATATCCCTCACTTTTTTGACCACCTCAAGAATATGTTTCTCAAAGGTTGGGTGTATGTAACACCACCTTTTGACTTAGACAAACATGATTACCTGAGGCCTATATACTTTATTTTCTAGTCACAATGAAACTATTAAGTGATACACTTAAACTTTAAAATGTATGACTTTTATGAATGTTTAAATGTTATTGATGATGATGTATATAATGCGATCTACTAGGTGAATGTAAATTTTACGAATGTTTAAATGTTATTGATGATGATGTATATGATGCGACATATTGTGAGAATGAAATTTTTTATGAATGTTTAAATACTATTAGAATGATGTTGGATATGATGCAATCTATTTTGGTAAATGATAATCTTATGAAGGGGTGTCGAAATTGAATAATGGAATATTATGAGATCTATTTATAACTAGAAAACTTTGATGTTAAGTTGTCGGTACAGGGATACCAAATTGAAATGATGATAGTATGCAATTATATGATGATAATGCATAGAAATGTATGAGTTTGTGTTACGGACTAATCTGCAGGTTATGGGCTATGAAATAGCCAAGGGATAATGATGATGAAAGTGGATATCATGAACACTAGCCGAGAAACATTATGGTATGAATATAGTATGTGAAATTATATTGGTTTGGATGCATTGCTATGATATGTGGACCAGTGCAGGATTTCAGGTGATGACACTGCCCAAAACTGAATAAACGATGACAAAACCCCTAGCAACACTGTGCCACTGTATATTCCATTGTAGGGTGTGGACCCTAGTTATGATTAGGAGGGGTGGAGGCATTTCCCACTGTGTATCCTTCGAAACCTGAAGTCATGGGAGGATGGTGTTAGCTCACGCTCCCCAAGACGTTTGATGATGACTGTCAGTTGCCTGCTAGGGAAGCTTGGTTGAGATAGTGACACTTCCGCTTATGGGTTCTATTTGGAGTTAGGTCAATATAGTTGATGCTCCAAGATAGTCTAGCAGAGGAAGGATAGGAATGGAGATGGAAGTAAGTTAGGGAGGAAGGATGAGTAGAAATAGTTGAGAAAG
>ML814982.1:59512-85320 GCA_009831015.1 Picea engelmannii | reverse complement strand
TATATATATATATATATTCCTCAAAAATACTCGTAAATTCTATTTCACTAAAGAAAGAATTACATTATGTAGGAACCCAGGGAGCATAAAGTGTTTTTTTTTAATGTAACTTTATTAAAAAATTAATTAATTAATTTTCACCTAACATCACTTTTGATTTAGGAGTCAATTTCAAGGTTTTTTTTCTGGGAATGGTATCTATTTTCAAGGCCACAGTTCCAATCAAGCCATAGTTTTAACTCTGAAAATAAAGTTGGTCCTACCGGTAGCACCAATTTGTTTGGAGATGGCTAAAATTGTGACTTTTTTTAAATCGTTGCCTTGACAAGATGACAAAAACCTTAAAATTGACCCTCTTTTTAAAGCTATTTTTCATCTTGTCAAGGCAATGATTACAACGATTTCAAAAAAGTCACAATTTTAGCCACCTCCAAAAAACATGGTGCTACCGGTAGTACCACTTTTTTATTCTAGGGTTGATTTTGGTGTTTTTTGTTGAAATAATGTAACTGCAAAGTGTATTCTAATTATTATTGTTGTATTATTCATTAGATCAATCCCTTATTGCGGATTGATCATGTCGGGTATTGTAAAAGACCAAATCCTCTTTTGCGGATTGGTCAAAACATAATTGTAATAGGCAGAATAAGAAGTCGGCCCCAGAATATATTAAAGAGGCCCCATATTATATTAAAGATGGTTTTAACCACCCAAATTGAGAAGTCGGCCTTGCCAGTGAAAAGACACCTCCACACCTGCCAGAGTTGTATAAATAAGGAGGCTAGCGCCTCATTTAGACACACAGTCACTTGTTCATTGAGGAGCAAGTTTCAGAGCTGCAGTTGGAGAAGAGAGAGAGAGAGAGAGAGAGAGAGAGAGAGAGAGGTGCATTCTTGGGAGAGGACTTTCTGTATTTGTTTGAGTTATCTCTTGGCATTGTATTGGCTATCTATAATAAGGAAGTTTTGTTGGGTTTTCTCCCCCATGAGGATTTCCCATGATAAATGATGTGTCTCTTGTGATTGTGTATTTCTTAGTGATCCTATCTTATGCTATTGTTATCTAGTGAAATGCAAAGAACTCTAATAATAGCTTAAACCTTAACATGGTATTAGAGCTAAGCTGAAGAGAGCATCTTTCACAAGAGAAAGTGAAAAATGTCACTGTTGTCGTACATGCAAATTAAGGCTTTTTGTTGGTGAAGTATTTCAGCCCTAAAACCATCTAGAAAAGTGCACCCTTCCTCAAGGATCACTTTGGCATCCTCAACGCAACTTTTCAGTGGCTAGATCTCCCGAAAAGTGAAACCCTAGTTTTCACAAAGTACCAGAAAACCAGAGTACCAGAGTACTAGAAGTACCAGAAAACCAAAAGCACCAGTCCAGAAATCCGCTGGTCAAATTTGAAGGGGTAAAAGTTGGATTTTCATAAATCTGACTGCACCAGCTTACTCGCCTCAGCTCAGCGCATCTATCCCCTGGATCAGAATTTCAAAATTTGAAGTTTGAAAAATTAAGGTTTCCTCATAAAACCCTAAGTTGCAGTTGTAGTTGCAGTCTCAGAAAGTACCAGAAAACCAGAAACACCAGTCCAAAAATCCGTTGGTCAAATTTGAGGGGGTAAAAGTTGGATTTTTAGAAATCTGACTGCACCATCTTACTCACCTCGGCTCGGTGCATCTATCCCCTAGATCAGAATTTCAAAATGTGAAGTTTGAAAAATTAGGGCTTCCTCATAAAACCCTAAGTTGCAGTATCAATTGCAGTTGCAACCGAAGTACCAATTGTAGTCACCTTTGAAGTTCTTAAGAGTTGGTGATCATTACCGTTGCTACCAGATAATGCCTCTACCTGCAACTGCCGTTAGAGGTATGTACTCACACATGTTTAAATGGTTAAGCTTTAAAGGGTATTTGCAGGAGAAGGGATCTCTTGCCATAGATACAGAAGGATCTCAAGATCCAACACATTCAGAGGAATGATGCAACCCAGGTGTGATTATTATGATATGCATCTATCTGTTATGACATTATTTTGATCAGTGTTGCATGTTGTAGCTATGACCATCATTCTAACCATTGGTCAAAATCTGAGTCAAGGTATTAGATGGATTAAAAGTTGAGATCATAGAGTTTATCCTCTAACCCAACCTTCTGTCAAGATAGCATATTGTCTTAGTATAGAAGACAGGTTGAAAAAAGAACTCATCATCTTGAGTGAAGGAGACTTGGAAGAAAAGAAAGCACACTCATTCTTGAGGACAAGGCTCCAGGTTTGATTAATCAAGTTGATAAGATTCAAAGGTACACATGACAAATTGATGACTACCCCTTTACAAGTAACCACTATAGTTGATATAGCAGTCTTTGTAAAGAATTATACTTGGTAGCATGTGAGCATATAGAGGTAAATACTTAATGAAATCAGTTGCCTGATACAACTAACACCTCCTCTAAGAGAAACCTCCTATGTTAGTTCCAGGTTTCCATGGAGGAATGTTCGATCACAACATTATAAGAGTGTTGACCTCATTTCGTAGTGTATATCTTACTTTTGATCATTGCTTCAGACAAGCCATGAATGATAGCTCTAAAGGAGCTACTGTGATGATTATTCGTACTATTGCTTTATCTATTATTATCAAAAGGATATTATTCTAGCATGTTGTTTTGTTGACCTTATTTCAGGTCACAGGTGATAACCCTGAGAAAGCTATAGTGAATGTTGCAGAAGGAAACATATTATATGAGACATGAAGCAGACTATGTACATGACCGTATACACTCATGCACCAAAGAAGATGAAGAAGAAGCTATCTCTTGAGATTCAAAGTATCTCATATGAAGATTGATTGAAAGGAGCAGAAGGCTCCAAAGATGACTGAACATTAGAACGGGAAGTAGACCTCGTTTGAAGCCTGACTCAATCTTTCATATTTAGACTTGGTATGCAACACCAAGTATACCCTCTAAGAGATCAATAGGGATGTGACCTTTGATGAAGATGTAGCACTCAAGAAATCAAGAAGATGTCAGCTTGAAGAAGTATATGAAGAGGAACTTGTAGCTCCCAGAACTACAGAATCAGTGAGGGAGGTTCCCAGAGTTGCAGAACCAGTAAGAGAAGTCGTAACTTCCCCTGATGAAGAAGTTCTAGAAGATCATGACATATTAGAATTTCAAGAACCTCCTCGGATGGCGATCTCCCATAAGAGAAATCTTGCTTGGGCTAGGGAGATTATTCAAGATGGAGAGAAGTATGGTGTTCCTGAAGGAACCACGAGACAGGTGAAGAGACCTAAGCCATTCTCCAGCTATATGGATTTGATGTGTGCTCTGCTTTGAAGAAGCCATTCATAAGAAAGAATGGGCAGATGCCATGACAGAAGAATACCAATCCATAATAAAGAACGATGTATGGGAAATAGTTCCCAGACTGAAGAGAAAGGATGTGGTATCTTCCAAATGGCTCTTCAAAATAAAACATGATGTTGATAGAAGTATTGAGAAGTATAAAGAAAGATTTGTCACTCGTGGATTTTCTCAAAAAGGAAGGCATTGACTATGAAGAGACATTCATTCCTGTAGCCAAATACACTTCGATCAGAACCATCATAGCCCCTGTAGCTAAGATGAAGTGAAAGTTACACCAGATGGACGTAAAGACAACTTTCCTAAATGGTGTCATCGAAGAAGAAATGTATATAAGGAAACCTCAAGGATTTGAAGTTGAAGATAAGAAGTCTCATGTCTGCAAGTGGAAGAAGGCTTTGTACGGATTGAAGCAAGCTCCTAGAGCTTGGCATGGCAGGTAGAAAGTTTTCTGACGAGCTTGGGCTTTACCAAGAGTAAAGCAGATTCTAACCTCTACTTCAAGGATATGAACGATGAGCCGGTGATATTGTTGTTGTATGTGGATGACTTATTCTTAACTGGATAAGAAAAGCTCATCATCGAATGTAAGAAGAAGCTCGCTTCAGAATTTGAGATGAAAGACCTTAGCCTAATGCATTATTTCTTAGGTCTTGAGGTATGGTAGAGTCTAGAGAGGATCTTCCTTAACCAAGGGAAGTATGCAGTCAAAATCCTGAAGAGATTCGACATGTTGGAGTGCAAGTCCATGAATACACCCATGGAAATGAAGTTGAAGCTACTGGTCGACACTTCGTCAGAATTGATTGATGCCACACTGTATAGACAGATCATTGGATCGTTGATGTCCCTTACGAACACTAGACCAGATATTTGTTTTGTCGTGAACACTTTGAGTCAATTTCTGGTAGAATCCAGACATGTTCACCTAGTTGTTGCAAAACATGTGATGAGGTACCTTAAAGGTACATTCGATTGTGGTATCATTTATGATGGAGATCATGATTTCACATTGAGTGGGTACACTGATTCAGATTAGGATGGAAGCGTCTATGACAGGAAGAGAACTTCAAGATGTTGTTTCAGTTTGGGATCAGCCATAATCTCATGGTAGAGTAGGAAGCAATCCAGCATTGCTCTCAATACAGCGGAAGCATAATACATTGTTGTGTGTTCTGCCATCTGTGAAGCTATATGGCTTCGAAAGTTGTTCACCGGTCTATTTGACCTAGAGATGGAAGCAACCACGATCCTATGTGACAACCAGAGCTGCATAAATATGACAGAGAATCCTGTATTTCATGACAATTCGAAGTACATAGAGATCTGATATCATTACATTTGTGACATGGTGCAGAGAGGAGCCATAAAGATCCAATATGTTAGCATGGATGAACAGGTTTTCGATGTGTTGACCAAGCCTCTATCTCGTGTAAAGTTTGAGCATTTTCGAGATAATCTTGGTATAGTTTGAAAGGACCTCCCTCGAAAGGGGGAGTAGTGTTGTGTTGAGATATGCCTAGTATTGTGCTTCCAACTTAATCATTGTGATGTAAAGCCAATCTAGTTGTTGTGTTGAGATATGCCTAGTACTGTGCTTCTAGCTTAATCGTTGTGATGTAAAGCCAGTCTAGTTGTTGTGTTGAGATATGCCTAGTATTGTGCTTCCAGCTTAATCGTTGTGACGTAAATCCAGTCTAGTTGTTGTGTTGAGATATGCCTAGCACTGTGCTTCCAGCTTAATTGTTGTGATGTAAAGTCAATCTAGTATGGTGCTTCCATCTTAATTGTTGGGACGAAAATCAAGCCGAGTAATGTGCTTCCATCTTAATTGTTGTGACGTAAAGCCATCCTGGTACTGTGCTTCCATATTAATGGTTGTGATGTAAAGCCAGACTAGTATTGTGATTCCAGCTTAACTGTTGTGGTGCTTCTAGCTTAATTGTTGTGTGGTGTTTTCCAGCTTAATTGTTGTGTGGTGTGCAAGCTTAATTGTTGTGATGATGTGATAGATTAATTGCTATGATGATGTGCCAGCTTAATTGTTGTGATGTGTTTCCAGCCTTGTGCTATGATGATGTGTTGCCAGCCTTTGTGCTGTGATATTGTTGCTTTTGATGTTGTATCAGCCTTGTGATGTTGTTAATGATGAGGATGTATTAGTGTTATACTAATCCATGTCGATATAGTTGATGATGATGATTATACTTTAGCCTCTTGTTGAAGATGATGATGATGATGCCACTTTAGCTCCTGAGTTCTTGTTGAAGATGATGATGATGCCATTTCATCTCCTGAGTCCTTGCTGAAGATGATGATGATAAAATTATTTCAGCGTTAATGTTGAAGATGATGATGATGTTACCTTAGCCTCATACCGATGAGGATGATGATGCTACTCCAACTCCATGTTGTGTTGATGATGAGAAAAACTTCTGATGTTTTATATATATGCCAGTGATTGTTCCAAGATGATATTGATGATGATGTCCTCTTACCCACCTGATGTTGTTGATGATGATGTCCTCTCTCTCGCCTGATGTTGTTATAGAATACCCTTCTTGTTAAGGGGGAGTGTTGAAATAATGTAACTGCAAAGTGTATTCTAATTATTATTGTTGTATTATTCATTAGATCAATCCCCTATTGCGGATTGATCATGTTGGCTATTGTAACATACCAAATCCCCTTTTGTGGATTGGTCAAAACATAATTGTAATAGGCAGAATAAGAAGTTGGCCCCAGAATATATTAAAGAGGCCCTAGAATATATTAAAGGTGGTTTTAACCACCCAGATTGAGAAGTCGGTCCTGCAAGTGAGAAAACACCTCCACACCTGCCAGAGTTGTATAAATAAGGAGGCTAGCGCCTCATTTAGACACACACTCACTTGTTCATTGAGGATCAAGTTTCGGAGTTGAAGTTGGAGAAGAGAGAGAGAGATAGAGAGAGAGAGAGGCGCATTCTTGGGAGAGGACTTTCTGTATTTGTTTGAGTTATCTCTTGGGATTGTATTAGCTATCTATAATAAGGAAGTTTTGTTGGGTTTTCTCCCCCATGATGGTTTCCCATGATAAATGATGTGTCTCTTGTGATTTTGTATTTCTTAGTGATCCTATCTTATGCTATTGTTATCTAGTGAAATGCAAAGAACTCTAATAATAGCTTAAACCTTAACATTTTTTACACAAAAATATGGATTTTTTGGGCCAGATTTCTCGTTTTGAGGTCACGGTTCTTGTTAAGTTGGTAACTTTGTTGGTGACGGCGGAGGAACGAACTTGAGTGAAAATAATGAAACCAACCTGTGGACTCATCGTTCTGCGAAGAGCTTAAGAATAAGACTAAGTATTGGTCCAATTTGCATGCAGCGGAATGCAATGGATCATTTTGAGGACGGTGAAAATTAAAACAAAATTGAAAAACCCACCATAGATCGAGAATTTTTCTAAGTAAAATAAAAGATAGAAGGAAACAAGTATTAACCTATATACAGGTCAATAGAACTCTACCTCACAATTTCCTTCCAAGTGGTAGAGTTTACCCTTCAAATGGATCGATTTGCTAGCTTTGCAGAAGACTTGACATCCACATCCAATCTTGAACATAAAATATAAACCAAGGAGAGGAGCTTGCACCAACACCAAATCATCTCAAAAGGAAGATACTCAACAAATTGTATTCTCAATAGATAATCAACAACATATAATAGTGTAAGGGGGAGCTTCAACAACCCTCTAATTACAATAATGTTTTTATCTTAGATATAAGCTAGGGAGATTTCAAAAAAGACTTATCCTCCAACTAACTATGTGGACAAGGTCAAAAAATACATAAAATATCAAAGAGGTTATGCCACATTGTTGTATAATAATTGTACCCTATAGGAGTTATCTTCCTAGACCTAAGACATAATAGAGATACAAACATTGGACTTCCCTAGATCTGAATCATACATGCGTGAAGCTATGAGGTAATGGAATAAGAAACTTACTTGGTAATTCGATAGTTGTCCCTGAACGCTCCTTAGTTGTTCGCTCTTTTGAAGATGTCCTTCACTTTCACGAACACGAATCTCCACACATGGAAACACAAACGAATACCTCTCAAAAGATCAAATATAACATGTATGATATAGCAGATCTAATAATATAACATGAAAGCATGAAAATATTAACTCTTTATAAGAATCATAATAACCATATACAATTCAATAGAGGGGAAATTCATGTGCGTCTTATATTAATAAAATAGGAGGATTACAACGTACAATCAAATGACTTAATGAAGCTCTTCCCAATCTCCTTTCCCAAGCTCTATGATCAATCCAACACTATAAGTTTACTCTTTCTATTCCTCCCCTTTTCCCATGAGAGACCCCCAATATATAGGATGATAGTGAAAATATGGTAGATAAATATAGACACTCAAAATAACAATCTTCTTGACATCGCATTACGATAAATTTGACCTTTGATCACATCTCTTTGTAACCAATCCTATTTGGGGAGTAACAGACATGGTCTCATCCTGCATTCTTGTGGTTCGTGACTGGTCATGACTTGCACGAGAGAAACTTGTGACCATCAACTTTGGGTCACAAGTTGCAAAGGAAAAACCAGTGACCAAACAAAAGGATGTTGCAAACTCAGGGAAAAGTGACATAACTCAGTGTCTCAACCTACTAACCTCTAGATGATGTCCATCAGGTGATCAACTAGAAAATAACTGTATAATAGATGCCCCCTAAAGTGTGAGGGTAGAAGAGGTGTTTGATGGCCGAAATACTTTACGAACAATAATCACAGAGCTTTAGGCGAAGGAAGATGGAAAGAAACTATAATCAGCCTTGCGCAATAATAACATCCCCGAGGCGGGCATACTCATGCTTGGTAATAGAAACTAAGCATAGTTATCGAAACAATACACTGTGGATCCATGCATGACGCAACTGACTAGATCATAGCCACAAAAGAAATACACGGTGGATCCATGTCACAAGTAAGCCACGACCAAGTACAAATGTACGTTACTAGGAGAATTACTGCTCTTGTATAGTGGGGGTTTCCTGTAAAAAGGGGATTGTTGCCTCCGAGGAAGGGAGGGATTCCAGGGGTATTGTTGCCCCCAACGTTTGGAGTATCCCAAGGGATAGTGTTTCCCCTTGGGAAGAAAGTACCCAAAGGGACATTGCTTCCCCCAGGGAAAGGATTTTTGTCGGGTTGATTAGCACTAATTCCACTATTCCAATTTCATCCAAAAGGGAAGCCAGTGCTAGGTGCACCTTGTCCAGTTGGTGGGTTGCCAGAAGAGAAGACAAAACCACTCCCTGGATTAGCCGCAGAACTTTGTCCTACGTTGGATTGTGAACCAGAGGTAGGGGTACAATGAATGCTAGTTTGGGTATTGGATGAAATTGGGTGGATTACAGGATGACTCCAAAGAGAAAACAGTGCTTGAGATGGTGTAACAAGTGGATTTCCTGCTACTGTAGTTGATTATGCACGTGGGGTTCCAACTCCAACAATTAATGATAAAGGTGGAATTCCAACTCCACCTACTAATGATAAAAGTGGGTTTCCTACTTCACTAAGTGATGATAGAAGTGGATTCCCAATTCCACTAGTTTATGGCACAAGCGGATATGCTGGGGTACAACTTGGTGTACTTAACACTGTGGGAGTAGAATTTGGAGTGACGGAAGCAACGTTGCCACTCGACATGGGTGTATTTAATGTTGAAAAATGGTCACTATCAGGATAGTATTGCCACCCTACAACATGGGGGAAGAAGTCGGGTAGAGGAGTGTTGGAAGGAGGGTTAAGATAACCTTCGCTTATGGTTACAGGTCAGGATAGATCTTCTCCTGTTACGGTATCTTCCACGTCAGTAGTATTGGTGTGTTCGAATGTTGAACTCATTCATTATCTGACAAATGGTTAGAGGTCTTCGTAGTTAGGTATGATGACCCATCAAAAGTTCAAGAACGACGACAGGGTAGATTACATCTAAAAAGTGGGGGACCTTCTAACTCTGGTCAAGGACGAGGACGGGCAATCAGTCATCGGACAATTATTTGTTCATCTTGATAGGATATTTCCAGACCAAATCCAGAAATTCTTTTGGAATGACGACGAGGTAAGTCAACCATGACGGATAAGAAAAAATACTTAAATAAATAAATCATATGGCCAACTATGAAACCAATACATAGAGCACACACCTAGCCAAATATAAGATATCAAGCAAGAAAACTAGTGGGTCTAAGGGTCTTTCGAAGACGGGATGTCAAGTTGTCAACAAAGATATGATAAGAAGTTATGATAACCATCACACAACATATCCCCATGGTGCAAGTAAGAGCCCACGGGAAAACACCCTCCTTGGTTTGTTGAAGTGGAGATTCAACGTTTACCTTAGGTACCATAAGGATTCCCCCTTGCATTCACCTATGTAGTTATCTAGGACAAGCCAGTAAGGTTACCACTTCACAAAAATGCAGTCGGGAAGAACAATCTTTAGTCAAGACTATCGTGTGGGCGGGGAATACTAGGTCGAGTCCTTGCACCCAAAATTTCGAGAACGTTGGAGTTACTATGGGGACATCCACGTCTCGAAACCCCCAATACACGAAGTAGTCCCACCAAGCAAATGGAGAGTAGATATATCGACCACTTAGCTTGACCTAGTTCTTAACTCGCGTGTGAGGCGAGCTTTCCCAAAAACAATTTTGTTACTAATGGATTTTCGCTCATTAATTGTCCTAGTCTCATTTGGTGGCCTTGGAGAATTATCTCTCCAAACCTATTCCAGGGCCCTAGATTCTAAGTTATTGTTGGTTTGCTATCAAACAAAAATGTCCTAATTGCTTTTAATTGCGCTTGATTTTAAATGGTTGTTGTTTACTCAAAGGGAGCAGAATGAAAAACTTGATGGTGTTTTGACTCAAGACCAATCCCAAAAGAAAGCTATATGCAAAAATGAAAATTTTTATTTTGATGAAGAGCTACTTAAGGGAAAGGGAGAGAGATTTTTTTTTTTCAATGAAATACATGCACCAATGCGAATAAAATTCCTTAATGAAATGTAAACTTTTTCCTTGAAATAT
Organism: Picea engelmannii; assembly: GCA_009831015.1. Lineage (NCBI taxonomy): Eukaryota > Viridiplantae > Streptophyta > Pinopsida > Pinales > Pinaceae > Picea > Picea engelmannii. The sequence goes on along the minus strand of ML814982.1, from coordinate 74,841 downwards.
TTTCGACGATGCAACTTTCAATTCCACTAGTGACCCAAAGACTCTTAACCGAATTTTTATCAAAATTTAATGCCAAAAAAAAAAATTAAAAAGAATTTTTCGTGTTTTTTTTTTAAGATTATGCTAATCCAAAGAAAAATTACACCTTTTGCATCAGACAAATAAAAAAAGATGGGCAACAATATATTGGAAAGATTATAAAGAATCTAAAACGATGTATTACAAATAAAGCAAGAATTCCAAGAAGACCCAGAAATGATATGGAAAACCAAGAGAGTTTGCTTTGTTTAAACAATAAAATTAAATCTTGAAGGAAAACCCAAAAGATATTTAAAAGCAAACGGAATCTCTTATAGGGATATCACTAGCACTAAAATCCCGAGGGAATGAGGTTAGAGAATCCAACCCGTACCAAAAAAACAAAAACAAGAAGTGCTTTAAATCAATCAAACAAATGGCCCACAAAAGAAAATAATTTCAAATGAATTGAAAAGAAGTTGGAGCAATGATTGTTGAAACGGTTATGGGAAAGATCTAAAGGTTGTAAGAAAAACAAAAGACAAATATGGGCTAGATTTGAAGGACTCCCTTTCAGGAAATAGCCTTTTAGTGCATGGTTATGCTTTGTCAATTAAGACAAAGCGACCGTTCACACGTTGTACAGGAGCAACCAGCAACCACATGCACTGGTCACGTTGCACAGTGCATTTTTTGGGCGGTCACATTCTAGAATGGAGCAACGCGCGACCACCACTAATGGGGTCTCTCTATGTGCATGGGAAACCCGCGATCACGATCATATAGATGCAAAAATTAATATATCTAAGGAAGATCTATCATATCTAGGACTGGAAAGTTTCAAACAGACTCGGAAAAAACTTACTGGCATAATGAAAACGAAAAAATGGGGCTTAAACAGGTAAGGATCTTGAAAAAAATAGATTTAAATAAACTGAGGAAGAGACTAGATAAACATTAATGACTTCCCCAACGGATTCAACAATCTATTGTAGGATAATTGTACTATGTAGGATTTATCTCCCTTAGTCTCTTCCTAGACCTAAGACAATATAAAGATACAAACGATAGGCTTTCCTAAATTTGAATCATACATGTGTGAAACTATGAGGTAATGGAATACGAAGCTTACCTAATAATTTGATGGTTGTCCCTGCACACTCCTTGGTTGTTCTCTCTTTTGAAGATGTCCTTCACTTTCACAAACATGTATCTTCACACATGGAAACACAAACGAATACCTCTCACAAGATCAAATATAACATGTATGAATTAATATCATATCTAATAATATAACATGAAAGTATGAAAATACTAACTCTTTATAAGAATCATAATAACCATATACAACTCAATAGAGGGGAAAGTGATGTGCATCTTCTATTAATAAAATAAGAAGATTAGGACTTACAATCAAATGAATTGATGAAGCTCTTCCCAATCTCCTTGCCCAAGCTCTATGATCAATCCGTACGTAAAAGTTTACTCTTTCTTTTCCTCCCCTTTTCCATGAGAGATCCCCAATATATATGATGATAAAGATAAGATGGTGGATAAATCTAGAGACTCAAAATAACAATCTTCTCGAGATCGTCTTACGAGAAATCTGACCTTTGATCACACCTCTTTGTAACTAATCATAATTGAGGAGTAACAGACCCGACCACATCCTGCATTCTTGTGGTTCCCGACTGGTCACGACTTGCACAAGAGCAACTCGCTGCCATCAAATTTGGGTCACAAGTTGCAAAGGAACAACCAACAACCAGACAAAAGGATGTTGCAAACTCAGGGAAAAGTGACATAACTCAGTGTCTCAGCCTGCTAACCTCTAGATGATGTTCATTGGGTGATCATATGGAAAATAAATTTATAACACACATGTACAATATTCTCCCAAGAGAGAGGATGTCCCATCCAAAAACAATAAGAATGAGGTCAAGGGAGGTGAATGTCCCTCCATAATGAAAAGTAACCGCCTCAAAAGTCTCCTCCAAGAAAGATCGATCCACAGAGTGGGCTAACAACTATGCAAGGAGAGAAAAGACCACATGTGTGGCATGTGAGAGGCTCCAAGAAGGGGTGACTCATCCAAAGTATCTACAAACGATCATAAACAATGTCTCAATTGTGTAACCTCCTCGCGAAATCATGCTAACCACCTCTCACAATCATAGGAGGGTCAAAGTAGTCCACACATGCTAAGTAGATGCTCAAACAATCAAGTAATGCAACCTCCAAGGTGGATGACTCCTTTGTGAGAGTGACACATGTATCAAAAGAAAATATATGGTAAATGTTGATGTATTATCATCAGACAGGTACTTCCACATATGCTTAGTGTCTAGCATGTGGAAGTCGTCCTTGTAACCTCTCAAAAAACTTAGGAAGTTCACTTTATGAGTCAATTATTAAAGTGAATGATATTTTAATTAATTAAGTTAATGCCTAAGTATTTGGCATTAGTAACTTAAGTGAGTTGATTAAGTCCTAGTTGTTAGATCTAAAGTGAAGGTGAGATTAGATTTCAGTCGTTGATCACTTTAGGAGATCTAGGGTTTTGTACTTAGGGTTAACTCACTGGAATAAAAGGAATCCTAGGTGAAAGGATGAGACACACACTAAGTAGAGAGTGAAGAGATGTCATCGAGTGGGTGAAGAGAGTTCATCCAAGTGTCAATGGGCATGACTGAGGAATGGTGCTAAGGGGAAACAAGGGAGATAACAACCAAGTGGGCTAGGCTATTGTTGCATTGTATTCCTCTGATGAGCCATTATCCCATGATGGGAGCCCAAGATTGATATTATTAAAATCAAGAAAATATATGGTTATCCCTTCGGGATTTTTCCAGAGGTGTTTACTCTAAATATCTTATGCAATGTGTTATGGTTTCATTTTTTGTTTCTGCTGATTATTTTCAATAAGTAACCTAGCTATGCAGTTAATAAATAAAGATATTTTATTTCGAGTTAATTGTCAGGTGCTAGGTTTGCAGACATTAGCATGGTATCAAAGTTGTGGTTCCGAAGATGAGAAACCAAATTTTCCAAGATCATATTCTGCAACGAAATTTTTTTATTTTCTGCAAGGGTAAAGAAATCAAATTAAAAAAAAAGGAAGGAAAAGAAAACCGTACAATCATACGGTAGCCTCCATACATCGTACGATTGTATGGAGAATTTATAACTAAGTAACTTGTTGCAGATGGGATGAGAGTCGAAGTAAATCGATAGTTGTGGATTGGCCCTACTAAGATAAATGAGATTAGGTTGTTGCGAGTAAATTAGCGTGACACTATTGGATCATGCGATTGCAGATCAAAACATATAAGGAAAAAGTCATCACATGGTTCACATGAGGTAAGGAAATTGCTTTGTTGCAGTTTCCAAACAGGAAAACTGATTAGACGTGGAAAAGAGACAGCTGGTGGATAGACGACTGTGGAGGTGAGTCCATGTAGGCTTGTGGTGGCAGGAAATTGAGTCACCAACTGCAGATCTTCATGGTCTTCTGCGTAGTTGAGCAAAGAGAAAGCAGTTGGCAACAAGGGAGCTTGTGCAGGTAAAGGAAAAGAGTCGTTGGGTAAGGATCAATAGGTAAGTTGACATTAGAGTGAATCATGGGTTGTAGCAGGGGATGTGGCTGAGGTGTGGATCAACTACAGGAAAGGTCGCAACACAAGAGTACAACCACCAATTGTAGAGAGAGGATGCAACACAGGAGATTTGGAAAGAAGGTGGTTGTAAGAGCGGCAGGGACAGTAGCATAGGAGATTCATGTGGGTACAACACCGACAGATGCAAAGATGGTGGTTGAGGAGCAGTTTCCAAACATAGCATATTGGTCGTGGAGAAATCGACCAGTAAACAAGGCATCGTAGAGGGGCTAAGAAAGCCAAGGCAACAGTGGGTCGACACGCCGAGAAACAAGAAGGTATCCCGAGTAGCAGGAAGGTGCCCCGAGCAACAAGCTGAGATAGTCGGAAAAGGTTTTGGGAAGCCCAAAAAATACCTGGGCAGAGGCATAAAGTTGCGGGAAGTCGCGACCAACCTCGGGCAGGGATCCGGTTAGTGGGAAGAAGGCCCAGGTAGTGGGTAGAAAGGCTAGGCAACAGGTCTAGGCATCCAATTTTGAGTTTATTAGTAGGTTGCAGAGATAGTTGCTTCGGGTTTGCGATTTCAAGACAAGTTGGATGGGGTGTCCAACTACAGTCTGTGGAAGGAGAGGATTATGTTGGTGCTTATGGAGAATGATATTTGGGATTTTTCCAATTCCATCATGGCCCCACCAGCAGATCCAAAATATCTAGTCACCCATATGCTAAAGGACGTGAAAGTGAGAAGGATAATCCTAGACAGAGTGAAGTATCATTTGATCCCTCATTCATCGAGAAAGAACGAGAATCACAAGATGGTGCTGAGAGAGAAGCTCAGGGACACGAAGATGACAGGATCATATACAGTGACAATTTATCTCACTCAGATCCGATAGGTTCGATATGAAATAGTGGTGATCGGGGAAGCAATGGATGACTCAGAGTTGGTGAGGACGACACTCAAAGGCTTCACGAAGGAGTGGACACCATTCATCAAAGGGTTTGTGGAACGAGAGAAGCTCCCTGATTGGTCAAGGTTGTCGAATGAATTCATTCAGGAGGAACTTCGGGATGAAGAGTTAAATGGAGGTATGTACAAGAATGAATATGAGAACGTTGCTCTTGTCATCCAGGTTAAGAAGGGAAAGTTCAATAAGTTTTCCAGTGGAGATTCTACCTCTCAAAACGACAAGAAGAAGAAGGACATGAGAAAACTCAAGTTTTATGCATGTCGCAAGTTTGGGTACTATGCAGGTCAATGTCTGAACAAGAAGAAGGTTGGGAGCGAGACACAACCAGAGGTAGATGCGTCGACAAAGGCTCAAATGGATGAGTTTTCCAAGAAGTTTGAACAGATAGAGTTCTTACTTGTTTACCAGACTTCCTTGGGCACCATATTAGCTAGTGCATGGTTGATAGATAATGGAGCCATGTGTCATATAACAAGAGAACGAGACTTGTTTGATAGCTTCACAAATTCAGACTCAAAGATGTATGTGGAACTTGATATGGGGACCAGGAATCCAGTGAGGGGATCTGGAATGGTGTCATTCCAGATGGAATCATGAGGTGTGTTGAGAGTAACAAATGTGTTATGGGTGCCAGAACTCAGGAGGAGTGTGCAATCAGAGTCAACAATTGAGAAGAAAAGCTATGAGGTATTATTCCAAGATGGACATGCATTGATCATGCCCAGAGGATCTAACTCAGACATAGTAGATGTTTTTGGAGTTAGAGAGAGAAATTTGTACATTCTAAAGGGTCAGCCTATGCGAGCTATGGCAAGCAGTAGAGTGATAGAGGACAAGGAGCAAGTAGCTCTGAAGGTTGAGCAACTTAGAGGGAGTCAGCCTTCAGGTTCAAGTGGGAAGGAGCAGCCTTCCAAGTCTTTCCAGAAGAATTCATGGTATGAGATGACCATGCAAGATCCTCAGGAGTAGGAGGTTTCTAGGAGCACAATTAGAGGGAAGTCTTCGCAAATGGGTCCGAGTGAGATGGCATGGATAGCTACTGTGTCAAATAGAGTAGCCAATCAAGTGGATTGGAGAGTAGGAATGGTAGAAGATCTAATAACAAAGATAGAGCCACCTCCAGATGGTAGTAGTAAATTCCTCGCTACGAGGGAGTGTTGATGTATTAGCATCAAACAAGTACTTCCACATAGGTTCGATGTCTAACATGTGGAAGTCATCCTTGTAACCTCTCAAAAAACTTAGGAAGTTCCCTTTATGAGTCATTTTTTGAAGTGAACGATCTTTTAATTAATTAAGTTAAATGACCAATTATTTGACATTAGTAACTTGAGTGAGTTTATTAAGTCATAACCGTTAGATCTGAAGTGAAGGTGATATTAGATCTCAGTCGTTGATCACTTTAGGGTATTTAGGGTTTTGGACTTAGGGTTAACTCAATGTAATAAAAGGCATCCTAGGTGAGAGGATGAGACACACATTGAGTAGAGAGTGAGGAGATCTCATTGAGTGGGTGAAGAGAGTTCATCTAAGTGTGAGTGGGAAGGGATGCAGAAAGGTGCTAAGGGGGAAACAAGGGAGATAACAAACAGGTGGGCTAGGCTATTGTTGCATTGTATTCCTCTGATGGACCATTATCCCAAGACAGGAACCCAAGATTGATATTAATAAAATAAAAAAAATATCTTGTTTTCCCTTTGGGTTTTTTTCATGGGTGTTTACCCAAAGTATCTTGTGTAATGTGTTATGGTTTTAGGTTTTGCTTTCGTTGATTATTTTCATTAAGTTACCTAGATGTGTAGTTAATAAATAAAGATATTATATTTCGAGTTAATTTTCAGGTGTTAGGTTTGCAAACATTAATAGTAAAATGCTTTATGGAATAGAACATGGCATGGTATGACCGGTCAATATACATGAAGAATATCTCCCAAACTCCTAGGGCATTGTGAAGATGGGTGCTCCAAGGTTTCTCTACATAAAAATATGTTAAAAAAAAACTTGAGGTGGTTTTACATGATTTCAAGTGCTAAGTACATGTCATGAGTCCCCAAATGCTAGGGAAATAATCACCTAGGTCAAAGTGTGAAAAATATATAGGTAGATCCATGCTTAGGCATAAAATAAGTGTGTTTTCTAGGTGACAACCTTTACAATACATTAGCAACACTTTTACATAAGAGTAAAGTGAAAAAAATAGGGTTTTCCTAAGTCATCTGTCCTAATAGATCCACCCCAAGACCCTCGCACACACACCTCAACAATAAATGACCTCCATGAGATGGTTAGTATGATCCTTCAGGGAAGTGACTATCTTGAAATGGGAACTAAGAGGACAGGACATGAAAAACCAAAAGGGTCTAGAGAAACCACCTAGATGAAGAAAATACTTTACACAGATCAATAAGCATGGTCTAGCACAATACATAAGATACAATAGTCACACTTTTGGTTGATCATGATACATAATACAAATCATCATGATGGCACAACTTATCACGTAACCTAGGGCTCCGACATCATCTAAAGATATGCAGGAGATCGACTCATATGCTAGAACAAATCTAGAGAAGAAAATGAGTTGCTTTGAAGTGAAACTAATGGGTAGCAGAATCTATAATGGCAAGAAATTTTAACATCCTAAATATGGCATCTCAAAGACATGAAGGGGAACCTTGTTAAGGAGCTAAAAATATTCATTGTCCTAAGAAGATGACGAGGAGAAGAAGAGGATTGAGTACCACATATATGGAGAACATTTTAATGCATTTGAAAAAAAAGAGTATTGAGTCTCAGGCACATGAACAATCATCACTACAAGACCCATGCCATCATGGTTTCAATTTGAGACCAAGGAACTAATTCATTTCAAAGATCGATGTTAGGAATTTTGATGGTAATGATCTCATAGCATAGATATCCTAAATGGAGAAATTATTTGATCTGCACCAAGTGCCAACTCGACAAAAAAGTTGTTATTGTATCCTTATATTTAGAACCTTAACAATTTGTGTGGCATCGATGACTTTGTGACCACAAAAAATACTCTATTGCATGTTGGTCCATGTTTACAAATGAATTGATAACATATTACAGGGATAGTATGAGCAACACCTTCTTTATCCAATTGATTAATCTCAAACTAGAGGTCTAGTTACAAACCACATTCAACTATTTCAAAAGTTTTGTCTTAGAGTTTGAACATAGTCACCAACTTGATGTGAACCCTTCGGATTTTTTGTTTTCTTAGAGGTCACATTTAGTGGTTGCTTTTACCCTTGTTTCGAAAAATGGTGCCACCAATGGAACATTTTTTCCATGTTAAAATATAACTTTTTGCAACCATGGTTTGTAATGTTGCCAATAAAATCCTTAAAATCAACCCTCAAATCGAAAAGTAGTGCTACCAGTGGCACACATTTTTCTTTTGGGGATTTTAAAATACATCAAGTTTAAAACCATGTGTAACATCTCGCTCTTGTGCACAATTGATTGGACTTATTCTTTGAGGACACTTGTGTGCAAGTGATCCAGTTCATTATATGATTGACTGTCTTGATTATGATTATGAGATGTTGAGGATCTGATGATGTTTTATCTTGTTATATTTATATCGACATGGGTTATTGACTGGTTTTCCTGAGTGTTCATGACTCTGGATGTTTGAGGATGTCGATGGCATCGATGGATCTCCTTGGACTCCGGATTGAGTCAGGGAGTGGGATGTTATGGTTTAAATGTTTTGATATTACATATGTGACATATGAATAGATATTATGATGTTGATTGTTCATCACTGACACGTTTCGTTGATGGATGCAAGTTGACGATAGCTTTCTAACCAGAGTCACATTAGGAGTAAAGGGGTCACGTAGGACAACCAGAGATATTGAGGGAGAGGTGTGGTAGCAACCCTGCCACAGCCTACTAGCACTCTTGTCGTGGACCGAACTGTAGGTTAACGATTACCTAGTTTGAGAGATCCACAATGCCATGAGGGAAGACTGTGACAGTCACTCATGATGATTCTAAGGGGCGCGCAATAAGGCAGGGACCTTATTCCTTAGAGGCCCTTAGTCTCCCACATGGTCACATGATGGAGTATTGACTCCAGGGGTTTGACATCTACCAAAATCAGTCAAAATACGAGTGGCACCCTTGGAGCACATAGTGTGTCTTGAAGGGCACGTCGCGCAAATAAAACAGGAATGCAAGCGAGTGGCACCCTTGGAGCACGTAGTGCATCTTGAAGAACACGTCGCGATTTTAACTCTGGTAAGTTAATAAACCTAGTACCTAGGAAACTATGCCTCCTTAGGACCTGGTCGGCCTTAAAATGAATGATGGTATGAGTAAAGTTTAATAACAAATTTTTCCCTTAAGAACTGTCGCCAAGCCTAGTGAATTTAAAACCTAGGTCTAAGTAGAACATGTGAACAAAAAAAAACTAAATGGACATGTAACAAGAAGGGGGTAAAGAAAATCCAAACATTAATAATTAAAGTAAAATTTTAATGAAGGATTAATTTATTAAAAGGGTAAATTGTTGTTTATATCTAAACTTGCTAAATCTGAAATTAGAAGAAAAGGGGAAACTAAGGAAAAGGGGAATGTCTAACATAGTAGGGAATCTAGTCTTTGGAACCTTCTAATTGTGAATTCAACTAGGCTTTAAGAAAGGTTTTAAGAACCTTCTAAATACGTTGAAGACTATCAGCAGTTTATTGGAGATAATGATCATCCAGATGGATGATGAATAGAGATTTTCCAGACGGAAAACAGTTCAGAACCTTTACTCCTCTTGTATCACTCTATGGTGAGAGTGACTTATCCAGCATCATATATAATTACTTAGATGAAGTATGGTTTCGAGAGTTGATGCAGCTGATGGTGATGGTGATGGTGATGCTCATGATCTAGTCATGAAATAGTCTAGATGACTATATTGATGCTACCGAGTAAATGGTATGTTTTTGTGCTCAAGTCCATTACCTGTAAATACCTCTCTAGCTAGGAGGGAGTGTTAATATTATGGTAGCTGCGGGAGGTATTTACCTCCATGTGTGAACCTGATGAGAATAGAAGACTCTGGGAAGCAAGAGAAACCCTAATGAGTTGGCTAATAACCCTATAAGCCTTGTCGACTCAAGAAGATAATTTATATTAGGTTATTGGCCTCCAAGAGAAGAAGTCGGCCAGAAATAATAATAATATATTGAACAGACACTTATCCAGAAGGAGAAGTAGGCCCCAGCAAAACTGGCAGAACCACTATAAATACAGGGCGCCAGTTCTCATTTGTAGCATCTTAGAATTGCAGTTTCCCAGTTGGTGGGCACTACAGTTCCAGTTGGTGCGCACATGTGGAGGAGGGTTGCAGGTGCAGCTGCAACAGCATCAAGTTTTCAGTATTGGTTTGAATATCTCTTGTCTAGGGTTTGGACTATCTGATCATCTTTTTGTGATGCGCTATCCTTAGGGAATTATGCGCTACCCTTTGTTTGGATATCTATCCTAGGGTTTACTTCTGGAGGAATTCTCAGTCAAGGTTAAGGTGCTCGGTGGGAGGCTTCGGCCTATGGTTGGGTGATGAAGGTATCGTCAATGGTAAAGAGAGCACACCATATTCTATATTCTAACATTTACATCACAACTATCAAGCTGGAAGCTCAGTACTTGTCTCATCTCAATGTCTTGCTTTACGTCACAACACTCAGGCTAGAAGCAAGATACTGGACTGGCTTTACGTCACATCTTTCGAAGCCATATAGCTTCGCAGCTGGCAGAACATGCAACAAGGTATTCTGCTTCCGCTGTGCTGAGAGCAATACTGGATTGCTTCCTACTCTGCCACGAGATCATAACTGATCCCAAACTGAAACAACATCCTGAAGTGTTTTTCCTGTCAGAAACACTTCTTGCCTAATCTGCATCAGTATATCCACTCAATGTGAAATCATGATCTCCATCATAGTTGAGACCATAATCTATTGTACCTTTAAGGTACCTCATCACATGTTTTGCAGCCACTAGGTGAACACGTCTAGGCTCTACCAGAAACTAACTCAAGGTGTTCACGAAAAAACAAATGTTTGGTCTGGTGTTCGTCGAGTACATCAGCGATCCAATAATCTATCTGTACAGTGTGGCATTGTTATCACACAATTTGTAGCTAGGTCAAATGGCTATAAGATAGAAGACTAAACTGGCGTAACAAGAACCTATCCCACCCAATGTCACCACGATGGGGAGGTTCTTTCTCTTTAGGGAGGTTAGGCCCAGGGGAGACGTCCCCGATAACCTGGAGTTTTGAAGAGGCAAAAGTTAAAAGGACAAGGTAAAGTTCCCCCTTCACAGGTCACCACCAAAACAGATAGTCCCAGCTAAACAACCAATAATGAAGTGAAGCCCCAAAGAAGAACACCTGCCCAGAACAAAGCAACAACAAACCAATATATGCAAGCTATAATTCAATGGGTTAGTACTTCATAAGACTATCTGATATTAAAATAAGCAATTATGGCAATAAATATTGACGAAGTCAATGTTTATTAATATAGCAATGCAAATAATATCACTTCCTCAATAGATACTGAAATGATATGACATTCAATGTAACAAATCAACACACCATCAGATAATGCCTAAATCACTATTCAATTGCTCTTAAAACAAGATGTTGTTGCATAAAGATGAAATATTCAGGTGTGACGTCAGCAACTTAGGGTTAGCAGTTAGTTAGGGTTTCAATTTTAGAAAAGAGTTTGAGAGTTTGTTTGATCGATTTCACTTCAACGCTGGAGGTCTAAGATCGGTGCCTTTGGGCTTATGGAATCAATTTAATAGAGGGCGCAAGGGTTGAAGGAGGACGGCTAAGGACTAGAAGGAAAAGTTCTGAAGTGTTGCTATGGCAGGGACCCAGAATCAAATCCCTAGGGGAGAGAGGCTCACTCCGGTGTTGCTAAAGCAAGGCCTCGTGCTCTCTCCTCCTTCCTTAGGTTAACTTAGCAAAAATGGCTAGCATGAAAGATAAATCAAGACAAGAGAGAGTAGTGAGGGAGAGTGTTGCTACAACAAGGCTCTATCACTAAACCCTAGAAGAAGGATGGCCCTAGGAGTAGATAACCTAGGCCTGGGACGTCTCCTCCTTCTTGACCTCTGGAAAGTACGGCTAGCTCAGGGAGAAGAAGAAATGAGAGTGTAGCTATGGCTAGGCTCTTTCTTCCTTCTTCAATGGCTAAAAATTTCTCTTTTAGGGGACATAAGACAAGGACCTAATTGTGTGCTTGTCACCTAGGGTTTTGATTCAGCAAATTATAAATACATGTAAGAAAATAAGACTACAACCATTCAATCAAGAAGTTTTGTAGAAAAATACTTACAATTCTTTAAGAAATAACCATGCAAACCCTAGTTGTAACACCTTCCTTCAAGAGAAAAACCATAAAATGCCAAGAAATGTCTTCCTTCAACAAGTGTGCCTCACTAAACCAGCAAGAATACCCAAGTAGGGTGCTAAAATTAGACCTCACTAATGAGTGATTGATGTGTTATGATAAAATGAGGCTAAAACTCCTCAATATATACTATATCAATGACCTTAATTAACTTTTAGGTCATAAAAAGGCCGACAAGGCCATAATATTGTTTTTACATTAAACTGTCAAATGAAAACCCTAACTGAGCTATAAAAAAGGTAAAATCCCCTTCAAGGGAGGCACTAGCCCCTTTTAGGGCAGATGAGACATCCAGGAGCAAAACGTTAGCCCCTCGGGGGCCTCTCCAACATGCCACACGTGCCACTGTTGCCCAGTCTGCCTCCATGAATGTCCATGAAGCTGGATGACGTCATGGTGGGGATGGGGGCGTCCTGAGCCTTCCAAGGCCATCGTTCCACTGAAAAGGGGTCATTTCCCCTAGGTCGGGCTCCGCCAAAGTGCCTCTGATGGAACGTCCTCTTCTTCTCCGGTGCAAGACCCTAATCAACCATTGTCCTGTCTCTACCCCCTGAAGGGATCTCAACACACATCTGGTGGGCTCCTCAGCCCCACGGAGGTCCGAACTGATCATCTCCCCATGTGTATCGGTCCAAATGGTACCTGTCTGTCGGGCATGATCCTGCACATCAAAGGCTACGCCCTCCATGGGCTCATCAGTCACCGAGATCATAGTAATGCTAATCACGTTTCATCAACAATATTATCAAACATATGCATAAGACCCTAATACATCAGTCAATATCTCAAAGACATTACAAAAACCTACAATACATGACTGGAGAAAAAGACAAGACGTCTTATTGGGCTAGTATCCATAAGAAAGGGGAAGTTTCCTGGAAAGTTTCATCCAAGCCATGTAAGTGAGGTGATGTGGCTAGGGGATGTCCAGACATGTGGATGAAGTGAGAGCCAGGGATGCATGATGTTATCTATGGGTGCCTTTGTAGAAGGCGAGTTGTACCTGTCATGGATGCAAATTTTTCCAAGCCCGTTCTTGCCTTTATTCTTTTCTTTTATTTGCTTTTTCTTCTTCTTTTTTCTTTTATTCAAGGGCTAACCAGAGGACACTGCCTTGGCATGGTGAACAAAGCTGACAGTGTTACCCACAAGTACTTTCACAGAGATGAGAAGGTTGGCTCGTGATGAGACCCCCTTTCCCTCGGCCATGCAGCGAAGGGTCACTGCCCTGGCGTGGTAACCAGATGGTGGCAATGTCATACTGTTATGTACCCATGAACCTAATAAGATGGCTTGTGATGAGACCCCCTATCCTCTTCACTAGGTCTTGTTTGTATTTTCTGGATCCCTCTTGTTTCTTACTGAGAGGCTTTTTATTGCCTTCTTGGGGATCCCTGGGCGAAGCATCTAGAGGTTTTATTTCTAGTCTTTTATCTTTTACCAACTTCTTTTACCTTCTGGGCCTTTAGCCCCTTCTTCCCACGAGATAAGGTGCAATCCTACAAACAGGTCAACCCAATGCCCGGACAAGGGGAATGGGACATGTGAGCGAGAGATAAGATGAAATAGTGGTGCTATGATGGGAGCGGACTATGGCTTTTCAAAAATCCCCCAGTGGCAAACCCAGACCTATGGGCACAAGCTTGCTATGATACCTTGTCAATCTCCCAGAGTATGGTCAAGTGGGATAATGTAAGATCCAAGCAGTTGTTAGAGATAAAAGGAATCAGATGCATATATTTAAAGGTTTTAATGATCAAAAGTGGCACATACCATGATACCTGGACCAATTACCTCATGAAGCAAGAACCTCGTCTGATACAAGACCAAGCCGATGGTGATGGATGTTGCTATTGCTGACAAGATAAAGTTGATGGAAGAAGAAAAGGATGGGCCCTCCAGGGCCATGCTCAGGCCAATCCTACTCTCGATACTCCATGTCTAGGACTTGCGGGCCTCGAGACATGATCTCCTAGTTATCCCTAAAAATCAAGTATAACAGGCATCAATCAACTCTGACGAAGTATCAACCAGCAACTTCAGCTTCGCTTCCATGGGTGTATTCATGGGCTTGCATTCCAACATGTCGAATCTCTTCAAGATTTTGACCGTGTACTTCCCTTGGTTAAGGAAGATCTTCTCAGGACTCTGCCATACCTCATGATCCAGGGGATCAAATTTTGCTCAAAAATTCAAAGTGCTCAGAAATGCTTCAAATCGAATGGGAGCATAGGCCTCGTCGTTACGAACCCAACGCAACTCGTTTGGGTTCAAACGGACGTCGGGAGCGAGAGATATCGTGTTTTGTTCAAGATGACAAACAGGGAAAAAAAGGGATGCTGACTGTACAGTCCGTACAGTCCGTACGGCTGTTGACGTGGCAGTCCGTACGACACGTGGCAGGGATGAGTGGCAAACAGTTGGCAGATGTGGACGAATGACATTGTGACACGTGGCAGTATTTGGTTGGTTGTACGGTGCCACGTGGCCCAGTCATGGGATGCCATGTGGCACCATGTTATTGGTTGCTTGTATAAAACTTTATTGGAGTCCACCGGGTTCGACCCCGTGACCTCCACCCACGAATACGACCTTTGCAAAGTTTGCATTTCCAACATGCCACACCATAATCCTTGTTATATATATGGTTTCATATTTATTTAAGTTTGATTTGTTATGTATTGGCGCGGGGGTCCGGGCTGGGGCTTAGCCCCAGCCCCCGGTCGCATACATTATAACGATATGACCATATGTATTACCATATGTGCGCGCGCGAGTATGAATTTTGGTTTGAATTCGGTTCAACGGTTATACAAACGACCCGCCACTTGTTCTTTAACCATTGGCTTGTGGAAACGGGGGCCTATGTTTGCACTTGCACGCAGTCATATGGGTCATACGACCATAGCCCTGGCGGTTAGGGGCTAGGTGTGCCTGTAACCGTCCTACAGTTTGCACGGTTTGCGCGGTTGCGTCTAGTGCTAAGTTTTCACACTTAAATATGCGTGTGGGCTAGGTTGAGCCAACAAGGGTGTGATTTGTAGATGCAGAGACAACAAGTTTGAAGGGGGACTTCCAGGAAGCCTATCTTCTTCAATTTTTGGCCAAACGAGGTGCCGAAAAAGCCCAACTAGGGGTTTTTGGACGTTCTGAAGCCATTGGAGCAGTCTATTTGGAATTTTGAACATTGTAAAGCACATTTTTGAGCACTTTGAGCAAATAATACAAAAGATCCATTGGAAGCTGGACCAGGAGATGTAGCCCAAGAGAGGGGTGAACTCCTTTAT
>ML814982.1:31518-54036 GCA_009831015.1 Picea engelmannii | reverse complement strand
CAAAGGCAAGGCCTTCAAACCCTAGAAGGTGAAACCCTAGGTGTAGTCCAACTAGGCCTAGGACGTCTCCTCTTTTCAACCTATAACTTCAACGCTAGCTCAAAAAAAAGAAAGAAAAGTGTAGCAACGGCTAGGCTATATCTCCTTTTTTCAATGGCTAAAAAGTATTTCTCAACAAGGGGACATGTAGCAATGACCTACTTGTGTGCTTACTACCTAGGGTTTTAAAATCAGCAAATTTATAAGCAAATGCAAGAATACTAACCTACAACCATTCAATCAAGAAGTTTTGCAGGAAAAACACTTACATATCATGAAGAAATGCACATGCAAACCCTAGTTGTAAACCTTCCATGAGAGAAATGCCATAAATGCCAAGAGAAATCCTCCTTCAAGAGTAGCGCCTCACTTTAGAACACCAAAAATACCCAAGTAGGGCGCAAGAAATAGTATCTCACAAGAGAGTGAGTTGTGTTATGTTCAAATGAGGGAAAAACATCCTCAATATATATCAATCCATGACCTTTAATTTACAGAATAGGTCATTAAAACAACCGACAAGGCTGACTACAAAATTTACACTGTTTTTACATTAACTGCTAAGTAAAAGACATAAAATGAGCAAAAGGTGGGACGTCAAGCCCTTCTGAGGGAGACATTGGCCCTTTTTGGGCATATCCAGCATCCAGAAGTCAGACGTTATCCCTTTTAGGGCTCCTCCAAGCTGCCACACATGCCAATAACCTCATCACACTGCCACACGCTCAAGGTGACGTCCAGATCTCCTGGGTGACATCCTGTCCATCAAGAGGAAAACGTTCCATCTGAAGTCGGTGATCCCCCCTAGGCCGGGCTCAGCCAAAGTGTCCTGGGTGGAACATCCTTCTTTTCTTTACGTGCAAAGGCTCATCACAACACTATCCTGTCTCTGCCATCCCAACAACCATCTGATGGGCTCTTCAGCCCCATGGAGGTCCGAGCTAATCATCTCCCCATGTGTACTGGTCCACTGGTACCTGTCCGTTGGGCATGGTCCTGCACATCAAAAACTTTGCCCTCCATGGGCTCATTAGTCCTCGCGATCATAGCAATGTCAATCATATTTCATCATTAATTTTATCAAATGCATGCATAAGACACCTAGCATATCATCTAATAGCTCAAAGACATTACACTGACCTACTATACAAAGCCGAAGAAAAGACAAAGTGTCTTGTTGGGCCAGCATCCACAAGAAGAAGAAAGTTTCCCAAAGGATATCATTCAAGCCATGTAACATGAGGTGGTATGCTCTAAGGACGTCCAGACACAGCGAAGACCAAGGGTAGGTATTATCTGTGGGTGCCTTTGTAGGAGGTGAGTTGTACCTGTCATAGATGTAGTTATTTCCAAGCCCTTTATTGCCTTTGTTCTTTCTTTTTGCTTCAAGGTCTGACTAGAGGACATTGTCTTGGCGTGGTGACCAGAGATGACAGTGTTACCCACGAGTATTTTCGCAGAAATGATAACGCTGGCTCGTGACGAGACCCCCTTTCCCTTGGCCATGCAACCAAGGGTCATTGCCCTGGCGTGGTGACCAGATAATGGCAACGTCATACTATTAGATACCTATGAACATAATGGGTCGGCTCGTGATGAGACCTCCCATCCTCTTGGTTAGGTCTTGTTTTATTATTTTTCTTTGGGTCCCTTTTGTTTCTTATCGAGAGGCCTTTTATTGCCTTCTCGGGGATCCCTGGGAGAGGAATCTATAGGTTTCATTTCCTATGGCTTTTACCTTTTACCAGTTTCTTTTACCTCCTGGGCCTTTAGCCCCTTCTTCCCACAGGACAAAGTGTAACCCCTCAAATAGGTCATCCTAATGCCCGGACTAGGGGAATGGGGTGGATGTATGGGAGATAAGATGTAAAATGATAATATGGTGGGAGCGGATGATGGCTTTTCAAATCCCCCTTGGTGGCTAACCAAAACCCATGGATACAAGCTTGCTAGGGCACCCCGTAATCCCCCAACAATGGTCAAGTGGGTTAGTGTAAGATCCAAGCAATTGTCAGAAATGTAAGGAACCTGATGCATATATCTGAAAGTTATAACGATCAAACATGACACATACCATGATACCTGGACCAATTACCTCATGGAGAAAGAGTCTTCTTTGATGCAAGTCCAAGCCGACGGTGATGGATGTTGTTGTTGTTGACAAGACAATTCTGGCGAAGAAGAAGAAGGATGGGCCCTCCAGGGCCATGCTCAGGTCAATCCTGCTCTCGGTACTCGATCATGTCTAGGACCTGTGGGCCTCAAGACATGATCTCCTAGTTATCCCTAGAAAACGGGGATAACAGTGCCATTGCAACCAAAATATTAAAATCAACCCTTGAATAAAAAAAAAAGTGCTAGCAATAGAGACATTTTTTATTTCAAACTTAAAATTCCAACATTTTTTAAACCATTACTTGAAAACCTACAATTATTGCAATCAAAATCACCCTACCCACCCTTACTCCACCATCACCCTACCCACCCTTACTCCACCATCACTCTCCTTTTAAAATAATTTTAAAAAAATATTATTAAAAAAAATTAAATCTTAATTATTTAAAAAAATACAAATTATTTAAAAAAAAATAAACTATCTAAAATGAAATTAAAAACAATTTAAAAAAAAAAATTGTAATTTTTTTTTAAATATTCAAATAAACTTTAAAAATAATTAAAAAAAAAACTTATAATAAAATATTTAAAAATTATATATATATATATATATATATATAACAAATTAAAAAAATAAAAAATAATGAAAAATAATATTATAAATTATAAAAACATTAAAAATACATAAAAATGTATATGTGAAAAGGCTTATAAGAAGAGCGAGTAATTCTAAGAATCATCCCTCCCCTTACAATCATTTTCGCATATTAAAAAATATGTGAAAAAACTCATAGGGTGGGGAAACCTTTTCACATATAAATATGTGAGAAAACTTATAAGGGGATTCTCATAATCAAAGCCTTCTCCTTTATAAGCATTTTCCTGTATTTTCTTTTAATATAGGAAGAGACTTATAAGGGGAGGTGGTTATTCCTTGTTTTTAAGATTTTTTTTTTTTTTTTCTATTTTTTTTATATATGAAAAGGCTTACAATTGAGAATTGTCGTCTTTTTCTTATAAATATTTTCTCATATTAAAAATTATTATTATTATTATTTTTAATAATTTTTTTTAATATTGTTTATATATATATATATATATATATATAATTTTAAAGTTTGTTTTACATTAGGGTTTTTAGTTTTTTTTTTTTTTTAAATTTAAGTGTTTTGTTGTTTTTAATTTTTGAAAGTGATGATAAAGTGTGGGTAAGTATGATGATTTTGATTGCAATAATGGTGATTTTTTATACCATGGCTTCAAGAGTGATCAATTTTAAAATTAAAATAAAAATGACACTACTACCAACCTCTCTTTTTTTATTTGGGGTTGATTTTAAGATTTTGGTCACAATAATGTCAATTGTTAAGACCATGGTTTCAAATAAGTTGCAATTTTAACCTCCAAAAAACAAAACACCACTTTTTGATTCGAGTGTTGATTTTAAGATTTTGGTTGCAACAACACTGATTGTTAAAGTCATGGTTTTAAATAAGTTGTAATTTTAACCTCTAAAAAAAGGGCTATTGGTAAAACCAATTTTCGATTCGAGAGTTGATTTTAAGGATTTTGTTAACAACATTACAAGCTATGGTTACAAAATGTTTTAATTTAAACCTTGAGAAAAAAGGGTGTCATTGGTGGAACTATTTTTCAATTCAGGGGTTGATTTTAGTATTTTTTATGCAAAAATGTGGGTTATTAGCTCTAAAGTTCCCATTTTGAGGTCACAGTTCTCATTAGGTTGGTAACTATGTTTTTGTTGGATCTATTTATGGACAATTTAAAGGAGAGCATTCAACATGAGGTGTGTCTCTTGGAGCCTAAATATTCTTTGGATAAGTCTTTAATGTGACAACGAGAGTCAAAAGTAAAAATATGGCTATCAAAGGGGTTGACACTAACACCTATAGAGAGTGCAATGTTCCCACTTCTAACCTCACTCAACCCACAAGGTTGACACCTCATTGTCTGGATGAAAGAAGAGCAATGGGAGTATGTCTTAATTGTGAAAGCAAGTTTTGTACGGGGCATAAGTGTGGTCAGAATTAATTATTATACTTAGATCATGAAGATGAAGAATAAAATAAGTTGGAATCTTCTCAAAGATACAAAACCAAAAGAAATTACTCTGACCATATATTGTCATGCTTTGGTTGACATTAGCACTCCTCAAACTCTCAAGATAGAAGGATATATCAAGAAAAATTAAGATAACATTATTGATTGTTATGGTAGGACACATAACTTCATTAACTACAGATTAGCCAAACTTCTGAATTGCTTTATGTATCTAGCACTAGAGTTTCAAGTAATGATTGTAAATAGAGGTACCACCAATTGTATGGAAGTGGAATAGTATTAACTATGTGGGATTGTTTCTTGGATAGCCTAATGATTGCAATCCAAATAGGTGTTGTTGAAGTGGTATTGAAGGTCCAATATTGGTTACCATTGTTGGGTGCTTAATTTTCAAGAAATTTTCATGAGATTTTCCTTCGAAGGAAAGGAAATTGAACTCAAAGGTATGCAAGGAAAATAATCTAATGTGACTAGTTATAACACCACAACATTTAAAAAAAAAAAAGATATTTAGGGGTAGTTACACAATTGTGCTCACTAGATGTCCAAACATTTAAGCCCTATGTGCCCTTGAATCTCTAGAATTATCGACAACTATTCCAAGGTATTTGCTCAGAGACCCAAAGGTCTTCATCAAGACCATGATCGTTCTATTTGAATGATCCCAAGGAACCTTCCTCCGAACATTCAACCTTATTGATACACCTATGCCCAAAAAGAGTGGGGTTGAGCATATGGTTTTAGAAATGTGAGAGGATGGAACCATTCAACCTAGCCAATTGCTTTCTCTTCACCTATGGTGGTGGTTTGCAAAAAGAATTGTCCATGGCACATGTGGGTTGATTATAGAAATCTCAACAAGACCACCATTAAAGATGATTTTCCTATTTATGGCATTGATGAATCGTTAAATGAATTGCATGGAGCAATTTTCTTTACTAAGTTGGATCTTCGTTCTGTTGACTTTTCATAAGAGATGATATTGTATATGACTATATTATTACAATGACGAGTTTTCCATATTTATAGAACATATGGTGACCATCCATGAAAGGATGCGTCCCTTGGATAATAAATAACTACATATTTATTATATATATATATATGACATCAACACTCCCTCTCAACGAGGGAGACATTCTTCATCATGTCAAAGCTTGCCTATGAAGTATACAAAATTCACTCTAGACTCATCGGCTATCCATAGTACAACATGAATTCACATCGAATGTATACAAGGCCTGTGGTTAGCTCTCAAATAACTTCAACATGTCACCATGACATCCACTACCTTGCAATGCATCTGTGCCTCATCATGTGCACCCATGTGACTTCACAGCCAATGCATCCAAGGCCTGTGGGTAGCTCTCAAATAGCTACAACATGTCCCCAGGACATCCACTACCCCGCAATGCATTTGTACCTCATCACTCCCTCTGATGAGGGACCACGCCAAGATATCTCTCTTATTTTCTCAAGCCTCCTATGAGGGAGTTAATCCCGGTCTCGCTCTGATACCATGTTGATTTTTCAAGAGATATGATATTATATACATATTATTATTTTTAATGAGTGTTCCATATATATAGAACATATGGTGACCATCCATGAAAGGATGTGTCCCTTGGATAATAAATAACTACACACACACACACACACACACACACACACACACACACATATATATATATACAGTTTGTAAAAAAAAATTCTTCGGAAAAAACATAATTTTATTCATCCGGAGACAAAATTTCATTTTCTCTGTGCTAGTGGAGCACATTCAAAAAAGAAGAAAAAAGTATGAGGGTTTTAACCCAAAAAGACTAAGGAGCTCTGATCAGTTCATACAGAGTTCTTCATAGATTCTAGACTATCACAGGTTGTGTAGAGCAGTTTTTTATAGTACCTGCCACATTGGCTTATAATGCACAATATAGATTTTAAAGTATTTATACAAAAAGGGACTAACTAGTTCCAGACTATACAATAACTGAAGAAGTGAAAACAGGTTAATTATGCGCTTATGCTTGGGCTGGGTCTTCTATGAAAGGCGGTGGTAGAAATTTTGTGCTGAGTCCCCGTTTGATTCTAAAAAGTGCCAATGACCATAAGGAAGGGAGATTCCTTCTTTTGACAGTGCATCTGCTATTGAGTTCTTGTACATGTAAACATGTCATATTACAAAGGTGTCAAAAGAAACCAATATAGTATAAATCTCCTCCAAAATGGGCTGCAGCAAAATATTGTGGCAGGACTGAATTTTATGGACCCAATTTATGACATTCATGGAGTCACTGAAGAGTTGAATGGTGTGAAGCCCTTGTTCAAAAGCAAATTTGAATAATAGAAGCAGTGCCATGAATTCATCATAGTTATTTGTACCTTTTCCCAGCCCCATTTTTATTTTGAAAGAATGAGATTCAGAAATATCTAGGAACCCCCCCCCCCACAGAGGAGATTTTGTGAAACACCATCAAAAAAATCCCAAGGCACGGATGGGTCTATGAGTTCGGGTTGAGAAGCTCGAATGGTTGGCAAGTTCTTTTCCTGGGGAAAGTGCTCAAGGATTGAGAGGCGTTTGGCTGCAATTATTTCAGGAACTGATGCCTTGTCCTGAAAAATAGTCAAGTTCCTAGCCAACTAGATGCCCCAGCTTATAATAAGAGGCAGGTCTTTTAGATTCTTGTGAGTAGAGTCTTGTAGCCAGTTTTTCCAAGTAGGTTCCAATGAAGGCCCATTCCAAACAAAAGGTTGTCTTAGGAGCAAGGAAGCTTCTCCACATGCTTTCAAAGTGAACGGGCAGAAGATGAGGATATGGTCAATTGATTCATTTTCCTCTTTGCAAAGAGGGCACCATCCAGGCCCTTCGATTTAGCGCTTTCTCATCTTATCCCAGGTGGGAACTTTGTTTACTAGTGAGGACCACATGAAGATATTTGTTTTTAAAGGGGATTTGAGTTTCCATAGTCCGCTCCACCACCAGTACGGTTCTCTTTGGAAGAGGTCGACATTAAGTGTTGTGTATCCCAATTTGGGAGTGTATACCCCGTGTGGAGCTTTTTTCCAGACCAGTTCGTTGTCCCTATCCAGGAGCCTAACATGACCCCGTTGGAGAGAAAAAAGGTAGTTGTCCCAATGAAGTTTAATTTCTCCCTCTAGCTCAAGAGAAGCAGAGATGTACCACCCTTGTTGCCAAATGTTTGTGGATCCTGGGTCAACAATTTGATTTAGTTTATGCAAGCCTTGATGGTGTAAGTGATCTAGTATGGCATGTGGTAGAATATGAGAGTTTCCACTACCACGCCACAGATCTGTTCCAATGCAAACTTGATCCCCCCTACCTGCTTTCCAAGCCAGACCATCACTAATCACATGGAAGGATTTAACCGCTGCCTTCCAAATGATGGAGCAACATGATAATCTCTTGTCGATCCTTCGAATCCAATCTCCCACTGAGTCTAGTTTAATATATTTGTGAGTTACCACTTGTGTCCATAAGCTGGTAGTAGTGAAGAGCCTCCAACAAGCTTTTGTTGCTAAGGCTTTTGAGAAAATAAAAATGTTCTTCAAACCCCAACCTCCCAACGCTTTTGGACGAGCCAAAGATTCTCATTTTTCCCATGCAATGGTAAAGTGGTCCTTCGGTCCTGACCAAATGAATCGGAAGCATAATCGTCGGATTTTTTCCAATATTCCTTTGAGAATCCAAGAGAGAGACATCCAGTAAACTGGAATGGCCTCAAGGACCTATTTTGTCAATGTCAATCTGCCTGCCCTTGAGAGCCACCAAAAACTCTAGATATTTAGTTTCTTTTCGAGTTTCGCCAAAATCCACCGCCAGTCCCCTGAGAGATATTTGTTTTCCTTGAGCTGGAAGCCCAGATATTTTATCCCTAGTTGGAGGTCTTGTAGTGGGAAGGGGAAGGGAGTTCTATAGTAGGGTTTTGTTGCAGCTTCCAATCCGATTAGGGATAAAGAGGATTTTTGAGAATTTATAACCATCCCTGTAGCATCCTGAAAGAGTTGGAGAATATCAGCTAGTTTTTCTGCATCAATGGGCCTACCATTACAAAAAATTAGTACATCATCTACAAATAGTATATGAGTAATTATAAAGTCTGGAGAAGTTTGAATCCCCATAAAGTCTCCCATGGAGGAGGCCGACCCAATGGGCCTACTTAATCATTATGCTACCAGGAGGAAGAGAAGTGGAGAGAGGGGGAAACTCTGCCTCAGTCCCCTTTCTTAGGTGAAGAATGGAGAGGTTGCCCCATTTATCAGAACAACAAAGGAGACAGAGGAGATGCAAGACATTAACCATTTGATGAAGGAAACCTCAAACCCCAAATGAGTAAGAAGCAACCCGATGAATGACCAGCTTACTCGGTCAAAAGCTTTTGAGAGATCAATTTTCAGTATAGCCCCTTTGGACCTTGAAGTTTTGAGGCTGTGAAGTCCTTCTTGTGCCACTCTGATAGCTTCATGAATCTGACGACCATCTAAGAATCCAAATTGTTCTTTTGAAATAGCTTCTGAGAGAATGGGCTTAAGGCGCCTGGATATGAGTTTTGCCACTATTTTGTATATGTAGTTGCATAGGGAGATCGACCTAAACTCATCAAAGGAGAGGGTTTTGTCCTTTTTTGGTATAAGACTTAGGAAAGTTGAGTTGAAAGGAGCATGCATCATTCCATTCCCTCTAGTTTCTTCCACCACGTGGAGGAGATCAACTCCCAACAGATCATAAAACCCAATATAAAATTCTATCGACCACCCATCTAGACCCAATATCTTATCCTTCTAGAAGCTATGAAGTGTCTCCCTTAATTCTTGTTCATTGACTTCCAAGAAAAGTTCTTTGTTTTTTTCCTCATCCACAAAGCTGGGATAATAGAGGGAAAGTCGAACAATCTCAGCAATATTTGCCCTTTGTTCAACTTTATATAATGATTTGAAATCATTTTTGCCCATCTCCGCTAGTCCTTCAAAAGATGTTACCTTCCTTCCCTCCTGGTCATGCAGATTCAGATAGTATTTGAGGCTTTTTAGCCTTTGGTGAAAGCATGGAAAATTTTTGTGTTCTCATCCCCCTGTTCGAGCTAGATGGCCCGACTTTTTAATCTCCAAGTCGCCTCTTGATCAGCTAGTAATTGTCTGCGCCAAGAATCTAGAGACTTTAGAGTTTCCAGCGCGGTTTCAGAAAAGAACCCCAAGTCTGTCGATTTGTAGATAGTCTCAATTTCATCTTCTATGTGCTTCAAATCACTTTCCTCCCTTATTCTTTTTTCCCGAGACCATGGGATTGTCAAAATATTAATCCTTTTGAGGTTGTCTGCAAAGTGCAGACCCGCCAGTGAACCTGAGTTGGGGTCAAAGGGTCTCAATTTTGACTTAACTAGATCAAGAAAACTTTCATCCGAGAGCCATGAGGCATTGAATTTGAAGGGAGAAGGAGGCTTGATCGACCCTCCATCCAAAGCTAGCCAGATCGGTGAGTGATTAGATTCTCCCCCAGATCCGATCCATTGTTTGACTTGAAAGTTTGCATCCATCAGTTTTTTTTGAGACAAAAAAACGATCTAAACGCTTTGCAACCCTTGCATCCCCTGTCTTCATATTACTACAGGTTGGGCTTAGTTTTCGGGGGGCTATGTCCAATAGACCATTGGCAAACAAAAGATGTGTGAACATAGCAGAGAGGTGGTCAGGACACACATTTGGGCCCTAGACCTCCACCACACCCAAGGAAAAGTTGAGATCTCCCCCCAGGATTAGGTTATCAACCTTCAGTGGCTTGAGTTTGAAAAACAATTCCCAGAAGGGGGTCCTTTCCAGATAAGGGCCATAAATATTCAATATCTTGAATTCCTTCCCCATGCCTTCAACAAATAAGTCCACTCCTAGGCATGAGTTGAGTGCCCAGGAGTTTAGGAGTTTTATAGATCTAGAGCGCCACCCAGTAATTAAACCTCATGATCTGCCATTTGCATCAATACCCTCAAAGTGTCAGTCGAGGAGTAGTGCGACTAGGATGGTAGATGTTGTTGTAGAATCATCCATTGTTTCTTGGAGCAGTAATACATCTGATTGTTGTGTAGTTAACAACCGTTTGAGGGCAGATTTCTTGTGCGGGGTCGCCAGACCCCTGTAGTGGAAGAAGAGCACTTTCATGGGGGAACCTTCCTAGGGGTATGCACTGCTCTAAGTGTCCCAACAGTGGACTTTTTTAATCTAGAAGCAATATCGATTCGGGCACGAGATTGTGCCTTTGAGAGGAGGGAGGTTCACCCACGACCTTTCTTATGGGAGTCGACTTCTAGATCAAGACCAAGCCTAACTTCCTTTGTGGGAGGGTCGAGGATGGTCCTATTTTTGAGATGAAAAAGAATGGAGAGTTCCTCTGAGTTTTCTGAGAAGGGCTCATCAGTGGAAGTAGAGGAGGGAGGAACAGAAGGGGACGAAGAGAAGAGTGTGAGGGAGGCTAGGGAGGGGAGGGAGACTCGTGAGGGGGGCTTTTCTAAAGAGGGGAAAGGGGAGCGAAGATTTTGAAGTGGAGGGGGGTTATCAAGTTTTAGGAATTTGAATGCCCGCAGGGGGTCCAGAACCGACAAAGAGATAGAGAAGTGCATATTCATAAAAGTATCAAAGGAGGGCACCTGAAAAGTACGTTGAGAAAGTAGAGACGCTCACTCTAGTGCCCAAGGGGGGGGGGGCGTCTAGAAACCAGTCGTCCCAAGTCTGGAGAAATACTACCAGATGATTGTAGCGCACCAACTGTAGTACTTCTCAGAGTATGTTGTGAGTCTGAGGTAGAGGAGGTGGACGACGAAGCCGAGTACGTAGGAGAGGACCATCCTTGGTGGGCAACTTCCTATGGAGGCCGAGAAGTGTTTGAACGACCACGGTAAGGCTGTGGGAAGTCTTTTAATATATGCTCGTGGGCGTGACAACACCTGTAGCGAAAAGGGATTCCCTCATAATCAAGAATCTGAGCCATGGTTCGGCCCCAGTCCGTAATGTTGAGTTCTTTCCTCAGGCCACCCCTTATGTTTAATGACACTAAAATACGGGCCAGTGCCATATCCCCAGTCTCCCTAAAGGTGAAGTCTGCATCTAGGTAAGTTCCCAACATATTCCCAATAGCTTGGAAGACTTTTACAGACCAGAGGTGAGGCGGAGGCCCTGGCAATTAGACCCAAATGGGAAACAAGTCCATTCGCTCACTGGAGGCATCAAAGGTTGGATCTGAAGGTTTTAGAAGAACTAGGGA
Organism: Picea engelmannii; assembly: GCA_009831015.1. NCBI lineage: Eukaryota > Viridiplantae > Streptophyta > Pinopsida > Pinales > Pinaceae > Picea > Picea engelmannii. The sequence goes on along the minus strand of ML814982.1, from coordinate 42,530 downwards.
GGAGTCGATGGTCCAGCATCTTAAGAGAGCCCGAGAATCCTGCTCTGCCGCTAAAAAGATTATCAAAAACCAACCCTGAGAGAGGCGTCGAACCTGAGGAGATGGGGATTGGGACGCCCCCCAAGTAGAGACAACCCAAGCTTTGAGATTTTTTTCGTTGAAGTGGTGACCATAAACCTTTCCCACCACCAATTTGTCTTCCATTTCCACCACTTCTGCCATGGAGAGGTCTTCACCCAAAATGAGATTTGAGGAGTCCGAGAAGACCCCTATACACTTGTTCTGCTTCCGATGTTTGTTGATTGAGTGAGGATCCTGGCTCTCAACTAAACTAAGAGGTTCTGAGGTAGCAACAACTCCTAATGCGTTGTCCCAGCCATTGAGATTTGGAGGAGGAAGATAAGGGGAAATGAAACCCTCCGGCGAACCACCATTGGTAGATTCAGAGAACAATCCCGTACCCGCGTCGGGAAAAAGCAGAAGCCAGGAAAGACAATGTCCGAGTCTTGTAACCCTTGAAGTAGCGACGCCGCTACTACATCCACCGAGAGAGGTCCCCCACAGGAGGGAGAAAACTGTGGGATCTCTGGGAAGAAGCTCGAGATAGATGGATCTGGGAAGTCCCAAGAGAAGGAGGCAGGGAGAGGTGAACCCATCAAGGCTAGTGGGGAAGAAACCCCAAATCCTGTCACTAAGTCCACAAAACCTTGAGAGGGTAAAGGAGAAGAGATCTGAGTCCTCGAGGGAAGATTGCTTGTAGAGAAACCGATTGTGGGTTGCAGCGAAGTAGGTAGTGCAGAGGCCAAAAAAGACATTGTAGCTTGAGAAGAAGGGAAAAAGGGGGAAGAACGCATGAAGACTCTCCCCATATGGACGCCACATCAACAGTCGAAAAGTGCCTGGTGGAACAGAGGGGAGGGCTTCCAGCTAGCGGAAACCAATGGAGGGGTTCAGAGGGGTCCAACGTGTAATCTACCTCCTCCTCATAGGTCTCCATGGATCAGGAGAAGAAACGGTTCATTTATACTTTGTATTATAAATATCATGTCATATATATATATATATATATGGAAGAATGTCTTCCTGATGTTGTTCAAAGATATTTTCATATTAGAATGTGGGATGAAGATATCCCTAAATTATCCTTTTGAACACATGAAGGTCATTATGAGTTTGCGGTGATGCATTTTGGCCTTACTAACGCACTATCAACATTTCAAAGCTTAATGATTTCTATTTTCAATCCCTTCCTTGAAAATTTGTGTTGATATTTTTTATGATATACAAATTTACAACAAATCTCATGAAGAGCATGTACAACATGTTGGCATGGCCTTAAAACTATTGGAGGAGAAACAATTATATGGAAAGCTTCCAAGTGTGCATTTGGGATTCAGGAAGTGGGGTATTTGGGTCATACTATATCTCATGAGGCAGTCAATGTGGACCCTAACAAAATTAAAGCTATGATGGAATGGTTGATTCCATAAACTTTGAAGAATCTTAGGGGATTCTTAGGATTGATGGGATATTACCACAAGTTTGTCAAGTTATGGTTAAATAGAAACACCTCTAACATCATTATTGAAAAATGATGCATTTTCTTGGAATCAAGAAGCGACCCAAGCTTTTTAAAAACTTGAGGAGGACATGTGTAGAACTCTATCTTGGCCATGATCGATTTCACAAAAACCTTTATTACAAAGTGATGCCTTGAGGCAATGGCATCAATGTAGTTTTAATGCAAGAAGGAAGGCCCCATACCTTTGAAATCCATCAAATTAAAGGAAAGAACTTAGTTGAACCCATGTATAAAAAGGAAATGTTGGCCATATTGCATGCAACTAAGAAATGGTGCCCTTACCTAATAGGAAGACACTTCAAGATAAAAATAGATCATGATAGTCTAAAGTATTTCTTGGAACGATGACTATCTTCAAAAGAGAAACAAAAAAGCATCACAAATATGCTAGGTTATAAATTTGAAATTATCTACAAAAATGGAAAAGAGAATGTGGTGAAGGATGCATTTCCAAGGAAAGAATAAAACAATGAAGCCTTATTTTGTGCTATATCCATTCTACATGTTGATTGGGTGGAAAAGGCACAAATAGAATGTCGGTATGACCAAAATGCAAAGCAACTCATTCAACAACTACAAGACCCTAGTGCATCAGATAAATATGTGTGGAAGAATGATTCACTTTGGTATAAGGACCGCTTATATTTATGTAAGAGTTCCCAACTCAAATAGAAGGTCCTTTTGAAACTGCACAATTTGAAATCTTGGAACACTTGAATGAGTAGTGTGTTAACACAACAAATCAATTGTTCAATTTTATTCAATCAACGGAGAGGTTCTTAAACAAGATTTTCCTCCTATAAACAAGGAATCAACACTTGTCTCTCAGTATTCTCACTCACATATCTTAATCTCAAGTTGAGTAGTTACTAACAACCCAACGTACACAGACAACGATATATTATGAAAATTATAAGATTAATATTGTAACACCCCGTTTTGATCCCCTGATTAAATTGTAATTAATTATGATTAACAATGGTGATATCTCAACATAGAGATATTATTTCCATGCCATGGCATATGAACATTGTAAATGTATTATTATTTAATCAAATATGTTGCACAACTCACTGATGGGTGGAGCACTAGTACCGGGCATGATACCACAAGAGAGATTAGTGAGGGGGCCTAGAGGGGATTCATTTTGTTAAGGATCCTAAGCCACCTTATTGAATTATTTTGGAAAATAACCATGTGTTATCTTTCTCCTAATCCCAAAGCCAATCGTTAAATGAAAAGAATGGTTGGGTAGATGAGGAAGTACTTTCAATGTAAATGCATGGAGTGAGAACTAGTACATCCATCAAAAATCATGGACAACCCCGAGCTGTGTGGAAGGGGGTCGAAAACATTCTTGAGGAAGGAGGGAGAAACACATGGGTATGTGTGTGGGAAAAAGGAGAAGGAGGTGTGTTGTTTTGTTACGAAAAATTTATAGTCAAGCAGAGTAGAAATGGGGCACAAGAGCCCCAGAACAAACAAGCATTGACTAAGTTGAATTGTGGAAGAATCCACGAGCAGAGAGAGAGAGAGAGAGAGAGCAAGTAGCAAGTGGCCTCATTGCTGAGTTGGGTAGAACAAATCTTGAACCCAACTTGGGTGAAGAGGGCCGCAAGTTTGAAGCTTGTTGGACAAAAACCGACACTAGAAGGCGAAGGCACTAAGGGACTGTCTAGCACTGAAAGAACTCCCTTGTGCAGAGAAAATCCAGTTGGGAAGGCATCTGATAAACTCGTAGAGGCCCTAAGCTGGGTGGGTAGTATGGATTCATGCCCTGGATGGTCTGTGAAGGAGAGTGGCCTTCACATTTACCTTGAGAGACAGAGTTCCCCTAGTTGTATCATGGCTTGGCACGAGGGTGGCCATTTGCACAGAGGATTAGTGCATTTTAGCCTACGATTGGGTGGAAAAGCGCTCACCCTCAATTAGTTGGTATGGCTTGCAGTTTGAGAATAGATAAGCGTCCACTTGTGCCCTATGCATTTAAATCTTTGAATGAATTGTGTATGTTTTGCACTTTTGAAATATATGGATTTCATGGATAAGATACATGAATGTATGAACTCTGTAATTTTTCCTATAGGTAAAGAACATTCCATACTGTTGCAATTGATGGAATTGTATGGTTGTGAGCAAAAATATGTAAGGAAAGGGAATGAATGTGTTTCCTATATAACAATAATTCATCATCTGTTTGATTTGCTTGTGAAAGGAAATCCGATTTATAAGTTTATGAGGAATGAATTGAGGAATGGATCTACTAATCTGTGATATTTCCTCCGAGTTTGTAAATGCCCATAATGGTTATGAATTTATGGCATGCATGCACAAGTAATCTGAACTTCGGGGTTTAAAGACCTGTGGATGGTATGAACCAGCTGTGTAATTTTCCTATGTGATGGGTAAAGTTGCATGTAGGATTGTCTTTCTTGTTGAATGCTTGACAGAGGGCATGTAATTTTTCATGACCAAGTCTATGTGAGTGGCATGATTTGAGTGAAGAGTTTATTCAATCGATATATGTTGCTTTGGCCCTTGATTGAATTCCATGGTCTGAGGCTTGGTAAGGGAAAGGACCCTTAAGTCAATCGTCCATCGAGAGTTCGTGTACCGAAAGAATCCAGAGGCATGACATAATGTTAAGCCCAAAGGTGTGAGTCTGTGAGCTTATTGGAATGTGGGTTTTGGGAAAAACTGAGTGAGCAGGACAAGTTAATCTTTTGATGGTGCAAGCTCGAAAGAACAAGAGTTGTTGATTGCAATTAATCTTAACGGTTAGATTTGTCGGGATCTAGTGACCTTGTTAACCAACGTGCAATTTAAGAACCCGTGATGATTTGAACCGTTGATCGGGGCGATCACCCACTGTTTGATCCATCGGACGAGCATGTCCTCTCGGAAGGGCCAGGTGTGGAAGAGAATGTCATGCCATCCTGTTGAGTCAACGTGTCACGTCAACATGCCAAGTCAAAGGACATATCAAGAAATGGTGACGCAAGTGCCACGTTAGTTGAGTGATAGGTGGAAGCCCATCATTGGGTACACATCAGCAGGGGCAGCCAAGTCAGAGACTACCAAATGAAAGGTGACACGTGGAAGAGGACAGGGGCCCTCCATCGTAAATTTGAGACGAAGAGAGGGGTTGTTATCGATTGATTACCTCTAAGCCCAAATAGAACGAGATCCATTGATCAGGGTCGAAATGGACCATCTAATAATTTGAAAGGATTGTTTTCGGAATACTCATTTGGGGAGAATTTCCGATGGTGGAAGCCGATTGAAGGAGTCTGATAGTGCTTTTGGATCTCGAGTTTCAGAAGAATCCTTGAGTAGGCAAAGTTATTATCTTTATGGGGATTCCTCGGAAAGGGGGAATCTGATAGTCTTGCAGGCCGCGGACTATGGAGAAATCCTTAAGGCGCGGAGAAACGACATCCCAATAGTGTTGCAGGAAGGAGAGTCTGACGAGGGAAACCTAATATCTACGCGGGTTGCAGGCTTCAAGAAGAATTTGTGCTAAGTGGTCATCCTGATGGGATGAGCCCGATGGTGAATGTTCGACAACCTTTTGGGCTGTCGATTGTGGGAAGAGTTGTCAACATGGTAAGTCGATTGTCCGATGGTGTGGTAGTGTTTTTGGGCCAATGGTCGAGCAAAGGAGCCACATATGTTGGCATCTGTACGGACAGGTCCACGTTGTAGGATGACGTCATCATGTGGGTGATGTGCAGGATCTTCCTAGGACCATATATTTCTATCTAGAGTTCGGATTTGAGTGTAGTTACAGTCGTTGAAAATCTCTTGAGGAGCAGGTTGGCATATGTTATCAAAATCGAGAAATGGGTTATTGTTTGGAAGAGAAGTTAGAATGAAGAGAGAGAAAGTTTGTACATCCCACCAGCCTAAGGAGGATTAGGGGGTCAGGTGTGTTACAAATATATCATTGGACTATGATGCATTAATCCAATGATATTTCCAACATTCCCCCTAGGACAGACATAGTCCAAAGGGAAATGAATCACTCAAGAGAATTGGGATAGGCTCTAGTTTGTTACACCATCAATGGATGGAAACATATCACCAATCCAATAAGGGTAGTATTCTCTAGGACACAAAGTTCATACACATTACATCCATGTGAACAAGGACACGCACCTATGTTTACACTAAAGAAAAAACTATGTATAAATAGGGGCACACCCAACTATTTGTCATACACGTAAACAAGGACATACTCTATTGTGTACAAATTTATTTTCAGTGAGAAAAAATCTTCACTGAACAAACTCTTTAGATAAATACACATACCCCTGGTAGGGGCATAATACTAAAATACTTTTTCTTTGTGAACCGAACCCTAAAATTCCTAAACACTTGTTACAAGCAATACACAACTAACATAATTGTAACATGCATGGATAGAATCATACCATTTGTCCTTTCATAAGTGAAAATCTCATCCATACCACTTCAAACCTAGGTAAGGAATTTCCAATAAGGGGATTCAATCCTTGAATTTGCAGACTATGGCGCTGCAGTCTAATAGATGTTCTCCAATTTTCATCCAAATACTAAGTCAAGAACCTCAAGGTACTTTTTTCACATGTCCACAAGTTCTTCAAGGACCTTAAAGGCCATAAATTCAGTTTAAAAGGAAATAAAAGAAAAACCCCAATACCCAATTATCTAATGACTTAAAGGACTAAATTATTCTCTAGACATATTTTTACGGAACCTTCAAGTATTTTTCGAGATGAAACAACACACAAAAAGCCATATTGCTTTCATTCTTTGTTCAAAGGTAAACTCATTATCTTCCTTAACCAAGATAGACGACTCACATCCATGCAACAAACCCACTTTATCTAGCTGTCTCCTTTTTCATTCCTTGGACACATCTCCTTCACCTATCATCTCCACATCATCCTTGATAAAAGCACCCATGATGCTGATTTAGATTTCTGGAAGTAAACTGTGTATGGAGTTTATGAAACGTCCAAAAATCTAAATCAGCATTATGAGAAACTGTGAAAACCAGCACATTATGATAAAAGCACCCATATTAGCATTAGTTCCATATTTTCTAAATCCAACTCTATAGACTTTGTATCATTGTATCACCTTTCAACCTAGTAATTCCCCATCCACCCCTTGTTCAACCATGCCCTATTTGCACTCTGGAGTCTATACTCCAAGAAGAAAAGGAAGAAGACACTAATGCTTCATCTCTCACCTTTTTCAATTCTTTATAAAGTTTTTAAGACATCATTTTCACTTACCATTTTCTATTGGATTGAATACATATGCGCCTTATCTCATGAACTAAAGAAGATTTGCTACACTTACAAATTTAAATTATTTGGGCTTGACATACACTAAAAATAGAACTCAAATTCACAATGCCTTACAGTGGAATAGAAATGGCGAAATACCCAAAGTCCACTGTTGCAAAACAACGCCCATACAGTGAAAAATGGATGTCACAGCAAGAAAAATGGTGCCCCGTGTAAAATGCCTGTTCACAGCAACAAAGACAGCGCCTATGGCAATATATCACATCACACAACTGAAATCGATGTCTACAGCTACAAATTGGGATTCACATCTCCAAATCTATGCCCACAAGCATTTTCTCATGTCCAAAATAACCAACAAAATCTGATGCTACAGTTTTTCACATCCACTATGAATAAAAATATTTGATGGCCATTATTATGTTTTAATATTTTATATATCTCTCAAACTGCCAMGCACATGAAAAATGGTGCCCCGTGTAAAATGCCTGTTCACAGCAACAAAGACAGCGCCTATAGCAATATATCACAGCAAACAACTGGAAATCGATGTCTACAGCTGTAAATTGGGATTCACGTCTCCAAATCTATGCCCACAAGTGTTTTCCAGCTCCCAAAAGCATTTTCTCATGTCCAAAATGACCAACAAAGTCTGCTGCCGCAGTTTTTCACATCCACTGTGAATAAAAATATTTGATGGGCATTATTTCTCTTTTATGTATCTCTCAAACTGCCATAAGGGCCAAGCACATGAACATGGGAGCTTATTTTTTATTTTCTCTTCCTTTGATTCCTGCATTTTTTATTGGTTTCCCAGGGGACGTCCCCATTTTAAGGGATGTGGTATTTTTTAAGGGCTACATTCCAGTACTGGTACCCACATACCTGGGCACTAGGACATCCCAGTTTCATGCCTTTTTTGGGCTGGGGACGTGTCTCCATGCAACAGATTTCTTCCCAATTTTAAGAGCTCCAACCTACAATTAGATGACAATCAGAGGAAGTAGGCAGGCTCTGATGTAGTTAAATAATTAAGCTATTTTTCTATGTCATTTTTGAATCACCACATATGCATTGCCACAATTAAGACAATTGGAAGAGTTGAATCATATCTTCACAAAGTAGAGAATCCTTGAAATCCAATCAAAAGTTAAGTTCAAATGGATATAATATCATTAGATCCGGTGCATAGAATCCTTAAGCCTACTACCAGATTATAGTCAATGTTACATAATGACCTACTTCACATTTCAAACAACAACCTCCACCAGAAGAAAACATTCAACTGGTTTAAGAGGACATGTAATACACTATTTTGACATTGTTTACAGCAATGCTTGACAAATGTGTTTTAGTCCCTGTTTTGCATTGGAACATCAATAGATTTAAGCTCTAAATACTAAATACTGACTACAAATTTCTCTGTATACCTACAGTTATAAGTAAACTGAAATATGACACTGGATCTTGTGTTCTGTATAACCTACTCAGAATGTCAGTACAAAGAATTATTTGATGAAGGCCTTGTCTTGTTCAGCATACAGATCAATGCAAGAAACCTGTAGTCGACTTGTTGCATTGGTATCTCGCACTGATAAAAACCTGAACCTGTTCATGTGAAAATTGATTTCAGCAATCTGTATCTTGCGTTAGGATGTTGACTAACACCGCATATATGTTCTAAATTCTGGCCATATATGGTCCCTTTAAGCATGTGTAGTAAATATACCTGAAAGCATTGCACATCTGCTTTTCTTGAGTAATTATAAAAGTTTTACGCATAAACCGCATCTCAAAGAACTGGGACTTTTGACTATCAAGAATGTACCAAGTTTGACCCCCATCACTGCTTCCTTCTAACACCCTGCAGAAGAAGATTATTATAAATCTTGCATGCACAAATTACAGCAAGTGTATTTGCAGATTCAAACACAACTCATTAAATGAAAACTATATTTATGTCGGCTTTTACCAGAAACCAAATATGTTCGGTAAATTTTTCTCACACTTAAGTGGATGAGCTTCCATTGCCCACAATCTAAGTCACTGGACACATCCAACCCCCCCTCCGTGTCATGTATCCTATGTGTCAGACACGACACGACATGCTGAGGATGCGTTTTTTAGCACGTGTCCTGTTCATAGGACACGTGCCCTCAGCGTGTCCTGAAAATAGGACATATGTCCTAAACAAAAAAGTACCCGGGCTCATGTTTCCTCATGCAAGTTGCAGCTGTGAGGTGTTTCGGTGAGAAGCTGAGGGTTATTTTGCCTTACTAATGCTATTTAAAGAGGTCCCCACCCCCTCCATTTCACCCACCCAAGTAATTAATGGTAATGTTAAATTCTTAAAGTAAAAGTGACATTCTCCTTTATCTCCTGTGATTAAATTTTTAACATTACCATTAATTGTTTCAGGATGTTGGAGAATGGTTCCAACCTCATTGGACTTCATAAGGAGAAAGTAGAATTTTAGGTCCCGTTCAAAATTCAGCAGACTTAACGGTTTTCAGGATTTCAAGATTGGCAAGATTGCAATGTTTCCATTGGATTCTATCATGTATGAGGGTATGGAACTGACATTTAATCAAGGGCACCAGGCCTTTCATGTACCTCGATGTTGGTGGCATTGATTGTTGAACTCTTTTGTCACGACCCCAGTAAAAATGTACCCTTCACTAAAGTATAAACTCTTTTGTTGAACTCCTCTCTTTGTCATTGTGTCAGGTGACTTAGTGGTGTATGTGCACACTAACATCCATCTTATTTACAGGTAGAGAGAAGAGTGGTTGAAGGGAAAGAAAAAGATGTGGGATGTGTTTCCTAATGATATGGGTTTGGACAGCAGTGTTGAGTTGGCATTAGCCAACTTGGATCTTAATGAATCAGTGCTAGAGACGGTCACTTTTGATGATGGCGATCCTCTTGAGGGGTCATCCTCCACATCAACAGATGCACAGATTGCATTGAATAAAGAGGAGGATGGAGGAGAGAGCAGTGGTAGTGACGCTTGTTATCCCTGATTTTTAGGGATAACCAGGAGATCATGTCTCGAGGCCCACAGTTCCTAGACATGGAGTACCGAGAGTAGGATTGACCCGAGCATAGCCCTGGAGGGCCCATCCTTTTCTTCTCTCATCAGAGTCGTCTTGTCAGCAGCAGCAGCATACATCACCTTCGGCTTGGTCTTGTATCAGAGGAGGTTCTTGCTCCATGAGGTAATTGGTCCAGGTATCATGGTATGTGTCACTTTTGATCATTAAAACCTTTGAATATATGCATCTGTTTCCTTTTATCTCTAACAATCGCTTGGATCTTACATTAGCTCACTTGACCATGATCTGGGAGATTGACAGGGTATCCTAGCAAGCCTGTGCCCATAGGTCTAGGTTTGCCACTAGGGGATTTCTGAAAAGCCATCGTCCGCTCCCCTCATAGCACCACTATTTCATCTTATCTCCCGCTCACTTGTCCCATTCCCCTTGTCTGGGCATTGGGTTGACCTGTTTGTAGGATTGCACCTTATCTCGTGGGAAGAAGGGGCTAAAGGCCCAGAAGGTAAAAGCACTTGGTAAAAGATAAAAGCCTAGAAATAAAACCTCTAGATGCTTTGCCCAGGGATCCCCGAGAAGGCAATAAAAAGCCTCTCAATAAGAAACAAGAGGGATAAACAAGACCTATTCAAGAGGATAGGGGGTCTCATCACGAGCCACCCTATTAGGTTCATGGGTGCCTAACAGTATGACATTGCCACCATCTGGTTATCACGCCAGGGCAGTGACCTTTGGTTGCATGGCCAAGGGAAAGGGGGTCTCATCACGAGCCAACCTTATCATCTCTGTGAAATTACTTGTGGGTAACACTGTCAGCTCTGGTCACCATGCCAAGGCAGTTTCCTCTGGTTAGCCCTTGAATAAAAAGAAAAAGAAGAAGAAAAAACAAATAAAAGAAAAGAATAAAGGCAAGAACGGGCTTGGAAAAATTGCATCCATGACAGGTACGGCTCACCTTCTACAAAGGCACCCACATATAACATCATGCATCCCTGGCTCTCACTTCACCCACATGTCTGGACATCCCCAGCCACATCACCTCACTTACATGGCTTGGATGAAACCTTCCTGGAAACTTCC
>ML814981.1:79293-93017 GCA_009831015.1 Picea engelmannii | reverse complement strand
ACAAGTACCAAAAACAAAAATACACAAATGTGCTTAAGAGAAAGTTGATAATTGCAAGAGAAATGCCCCTAAAAAGTGGCATTAGGTTTATAACACTTGGTATTTTAGATCAAGAGATCACAATATGAGATGATACACATGAGACTTGAGTTGTGTATTTATACATAACTCAAGTGAGGCATCCTCCCAATAGGAGATATGGGCTCACATAACAAGGGCACACACCCCAAGAGGGTATTGAGCCTCCATATTAAGTTTGACTAGGTCGGCCTTAACCATAAGCCTAGTATACAATAAATGAATAAAATATGGCCGGAGCCATAATTACAAGTACATAATGATACATATAAATGGGTGTTGGCCACGTGTACAAATTACACCAATAATTCCAGTAAGCATAAGGCTGGGCATGATCAACATTGCACCGATCATGACCTTTGCACACGCAGCAAAGTCTAGGTATATCTTTAGAAAGAGCACTTCAAGGAGAAAAACCAAAGCTCAAACTGATCATATATAGCCCATACACAATCATAGAGCATATTGGAGAGAATACATTTAAGTTGGATTTTCAATCATGCATGGGGATGATGGAGGGTTAAACATCAACACCACGAAACTCTATGAGTCATTTTTGTTAGCTTTTGGGGTAACTCGGACAAGTACTTTTGCATTGGCGGAGCTTGGCATGTGGAGGTGTTCGAGCGACACTCTCTAAAGTGGCTTTTATTTAATGACTAAAGTGACTTTTTGTAAGGTTGAGTGACTTAAGTGATTTAAGTCATCTCAATGAGAGATTAAGTTGTGACCATTAGATTGTGAAAGGCAAGATCTAATCTTGGCCATTAAGATCTAGGGTTAGGGTTTTAGTCATTAAAGGGATTATAAAAGCATATCTAAGGAGAGTGAGAGGCACACAATGAGTGCATAGGAGCAAGAGGGAGTCTTGCTCATGTACTTGTGTCTGAGTGGGCAAGGCTGAGGAAGTGTGAAGGACAACAAGTGAGATAGCAGCCAAGTGGGCTAGGCTATCTGTTGCAGAATTGTATTCCTTTGATGGGCTATTATCCTAGGATGGGAGCCCAGAGTTTTTAGCAATAAAATCAAACTCAGAACTATTTTTCCTGCAAGGGTTTTTCCAGGGGTGTTTACCCGAAGATCTTGTGCAATGTGTGTTTGGTTTCAATTTTAATGCGTCTGCTAATTTTCGTTGAGTAACCTAGCTGTGCTTTAGTTCAGTAAATTTATTTTGTTCGAAATTAACTACCGTGTGCTAGGTTAGCAGAATTCAACAATTTTTGCTCGAAGGAGATGAAGAGGAGTTTGTTGCATCACTTACTAAAGAATTTGTCACTAATGTTGGCACCAATCTAGAAGAAGACCAAGTTATATAGTGCAAAGAACTAGGAACTAGACGAGGAATTGTGCAAATTGATTGGATTAGGCTTAAAGGACAATCTCCTTAGGTCAATAAGTGGTACACCTCAGAGCAAGTCATTAAGTTCCTTAATTAGGACAAATGTTGGGGACTAGCTACTTCCAAGTGGGGAGGTTTGATTCTAGATGAGTTCAAAGGTTGACTAAGTCTTAGACAATTGGGAAATGTTTAGAGGAAAAGTTCGACATCAATCTATCTAAGTAGGAGCATGCATAGTTAGCCCTTGTTGCATAAGTGTGATCCCCAGATAAGATTGGGAGGTTTCTTAACCTGTCGTGCTGATAGGGAGAGAGAGGAAAGAATCTGCTATTCCCCTCTCTCTTTCAGTATATTCCCCTCTAATACTAGTCTATTCCCCTTTCTCTGGGCTATTACCTTCTATTTTCAATTGAAAGAAAAAAGTGCAGTTAATTGTTGAGTGGCTCCTTCCCCAACTTGTTTATAGGTCATTTCCCCTCCTTATATGGAGGGGAAATCTACCTAGTCGGTCAATCTTGTAATTGGGCTGAGAAGCCGTGTACCTCTATAAATCAAGGAGGATACATATTATTATACATAATTATTTCTTGAAATTCCCTAGAAAAAACATTTACTACATTGGAAAGTTTTATTACAGAATTGGATCATTTGATGAGGAAATACTCTGAGAAAGGATATTTGGATTGAAAGGAGAATCATCCGCCGTAGATAACTCCCCCTAAAGGGGTCGATAGCATATCCCCTCTGCTTATGTTGCATTTGTCTTATTCGCCACCTCCCTAAACATGCCTGTTTGTGTAGATGCAATCAGTGCAAGTTGTATATTGGATTGATCAATCCCTCTCATAGTTCAAAGTGGGAACATGCATTGTGTCACAAGATGCACTAAGACTTTGGTTGCATAGTTTTGCATTGAGGCCTAGTTGAACAAGATGGGGTTTAGTCATGCGAACACTTCGTCATGCAACCCGACACATGGGCACCATAGCATAGAAGGAAACATAATAGAACAATGCATAGTGCATTGGCATTGTTGGAAATATTTTAAAACTTTGACTTGGACTCGGAATCAGTTGAGGGTCAACTTGAACTCAGACTCAGAATCGACAAGGGTCAACTGGGACTTGGACTGATCTGATTTCAATGACTTGGTTTACTAAAAAATACATAAAATATTTAAATTTTAATAAAAAATATATTTTAAAGATATCAAGCCATTAGAGACAAAATATGCAAAGTCTACTCATGCATATACCATGTAAGGGTGAATATATATTGATTTCAATGACTTGGACTCGGAATCAGTCGAGGGTCAACTCGAACTCAGACTTAGAATCAGTCGAGGGTCAACTCGGACTTGGACTGATCTGATTTCAATGACTTGGTTTACTAAAAAATACATAAAATATTTAAATTTTAATAAAAATATATTTTATAGATTCCAAACCATTAGAGGCAAAATATGCAAAGTCTACTCATGCATATACCATGTAAGGTTGAATATATATATATATTTTCAAAATGGCACCGAGTGCAATACATATCAGCAACAAAATACATAATCAGTGAGGCTCTAAATGCCCTCTAGAGTCTGAAAAACATGCTACAACCATCTCCTTTTGCCTAGCCTTTTTTGCTTCAAATTTCACAAGCTGATTTTGCAATTCCAATCTAATCTATCTAATCTCCTCTAATGGGGCCATGGATGGGGCAACTTGGCCTCTTATACCAGCCAAATGTTCTTTCAATATTTGCAATAAATCTCCTCATCAACAAGATCAGCATGGATCCATGCAGGATCTTTGACTCTTGGGGCCATGGTAAAATTCCAATCTGCAAATTCAAATAGGCAACATTGCAAAGTTCAAACCCTATCTTAAATTCTTAATATGCAAAGTTCATACTTTAAACACTGAAAGTACAGAACTTTAAAGACAGATTCCAGATCTGCAATTTAATGAGAGGAAAACATAGGGACAGATTAATCATTTAACTTTTCACATACGGTATACCTGGCTGGGACAGATCACTGCTCTTCAATGCTGCTCCAAAACTCGAAATGCCCACAAATGCTCAATGAGAGAGGTGTGAGGCAAATAGAGCAGGGGGTGGTTTCTCTTTATATCATTTTGGTAGGGTTTAGAAGTTAGGTGTTTTTTGTTTTTTTATAAAAAAATTTGAATTTTGCAGGCTGAGTCAGCCATGGTGGGGTCTTGTACCTACTTGGCTGAGTAGGGCCGGTTTGGTACTGATCTGGCTGAGTCATGCTTTGACTTGGCCGGTTCGGTACCAAACTGGCCCTCCAAACTGAGCAGATGGCTGAGTCGGTACAGCCGGCAGTGAACTCGGTTGAGTTGACTGAGTCCGAGTTGACTGGGTCTGCTTTTAAAAACTATGGTTGTTGGATAGTGTCACAGAGAAGCGTATGGATTCCAACCATTATAACCAATCACCTTCAAATGACCTTGCCTCTTCCTTTTCCCCATTTTCTGTATATTATTGTACTATAATGAATATAAACGAATGGGGCAAAAATTGTATATGGGTTGTTGATATTTGGTCACTTCATGTTGTTGATATGAGTTTCTATTCATCTTTCCTTTCTTGATGAAATTTTGGATTTGCTTTGCTGCCCAAATCTTTGCCCCATTGCCTTTGTGTTTATTCATTTTGTTGAGTTTTGAGATGCACCATAAGATTAGGACCATGGAAGTTCAACTGATCTTCTGTAAGTTGTTTCTGTAGATGTGCATTTTGCAGCATTACTCCTCATATGGGATCATTGTTCTATTAGTTGAAACTTGATATGCAATCCTATGTTTTACACTATGATAGATCTTTTGTAAAAGCAGTTCTTTGAGCTTGATGTCTTTTTACAGTTGCATCACAAATTGTTTTAACCTTGTTCAGATCAAGTAGAGTTTATTGTTTTAATTTTTAGATTTACCTTAAAATTTGGCATATGATTTTCATAACACTCATTGCACCGATTTTTGAATTTTGTGTCTTCTTATCAGGAGGTTGGACATTTTCTAGCCGCACTTCCAAAAAAAGTGAAATTGGGAATTCCTTATTTCATCCCAAACATCACCCTTGGGAGCTTTGGTGCCATTACACAGGTATAGTACCAGAAGTCTATCTACTTTCTATACATTGGATGAAATTATTAAAAAATAAAGGCCTCCCTTTTCAGAAAATATGTTAGTGGGCAGGGTAAGGAAACAGAAAAGGTTAAATCATAAGGAATAGGAGTATATATTTATTATTCACCATGGACAGGTCCGATTATTTATTTATTTTTTATTTGATTCTCTTAAACATATGTGACAAGAGCTGAAGGAGAACCATTTCTTGATTCAATGTAATGGGATGAGATGGCCACAAATTTGTTATTTGTTCTTGTAGCTTTTGTTTCAAATTCTTTTATTCAGCTTTAATGCTTATAGGCTTTAAAGCTTCTTTCAATTTTCCAATTCTTATTGTTCCTTTAGCAAAGGTCATTTCTGGACTGACCCACTGCATGTACAGGAAACGTGATGAAAAAACTTATCTTTATTTGGTCTAGAAAGTTCAACTACACGTGCTACTTTTGAAGAGCTCTCCTATTAGAGCATAACAAATGATCTCATAGTTTTTTGACTGGCCAGCAGCGTGCTACAATGCTTTTTGATTTTGTCTTAATGTCTAATATCAATGGTATAGGCACACAACAGCAATGTATATAATTACAATATTAGGAAACCCAAGAGAGTGAGCAAGCATGCAAGTATAAAGGAGAAAGGATTCAATAAAATATACATATTTAGATAGGTGTTCAAGTTTGACCAAGGCCCCTACGAGTTATGTACAATGAGATAGGAATATTGGAATGAAGAGTGTAATTTACAATAATTATACATAGTCTAAGTTCACTTTCAATTTAGGGACTATGAGTTGTCAATTAAGGCCTATTGGAAGCCTATTTGAAGAAGGAAATTTAAAATGAAAAAATGTGACACATAAGGGTTATAAACTTATATATGCTGCTACAAGTTGCTTAATTATTTAGTCACTCTTCCAGATATTGAGACACTAAGTATCCACTTCCACTAGATCCTTACTGCATAGGATGCACTAGACACTAAGTATCCACTTCCACTAGATCCTTGTTGTTGTATTTGGGAAAACAGCCAAAAGGTTGCTGGACTTGATGTATATCTGCAGTTGGTCACACATGCCAAAGATACAGGGTTCTTAGTACAGCTTTGAATTCTCTTGTACTTACTTGTGGTGACCTTATATGAAAAATATACCTTTCTCGTCAAATTCGAACACAGTCCCTGCCTTTTCAATGATGCATTCACTCTTTCAGCTGCCTGAATCTATGATTGAAATAATGTCATTGCATCTAGCTTCCTAGGAGTTGTTGTATGGTTTATTTCTTTATTAGAACACACCCTTGAATCAAGCTTGAAGGTGCATCTCTTGTAGAGCCCGCCCTTAGGAATTTTCTGCATTAGTTTCTAGCCACTTTAGGCTTGCTGTAGCATGCATTTTGCAGCTTGGTTTATCCTAGTAACATTGTTAAAACTGCTCTCTAAGTCTTCCCTATTGACCCCATATGCCCAGTTTGAAATCTAGCACTTGTCTTCCCTTTCAACTACCTCTAAAAATGAAGAATTAATAATTTATTTTCTGTTTTGTAAATCTGGAATATACTACTGTAATTGTACTAGAAATGAGATTTATCCTAAGTCCTTGACAGCATTCCAGTCGTTACATTTTGGGTTGGACTTAGTTTGTTTAGAGAAGCCCCCTTTGTGTCAGAGGAGAGCCGGTGTAAAGAGAGGGAAAGCACTACCAAGGTGACTGTGGGTAGTCTTTTTAATTTTCCCCTAGGGTTTCACTTTGTGTTTGGGACTTTTACACCTTAATTGAGAACTTGGGAGATAACATTTTGGTGCCGTTGCTGGGGATAAAACTCATTTCCTCGAGTCCTGAATTTTTAAATTCATAAAATTGATGAGCATAAAATTAAAATTTCATTGTAAGAGCTCATCTGGGGACTCCACATAAAGAAGTTGTGTCCAAGAGATATTCAAAAAGAACATCTTCAAGAGGCCTTGTTCACCCAATTCCAGAACCTAAACGATGTTATGGAAGAAGGATAAACAAATTAACCTGTGGGTTACAGAATCCAAATAACCAAGAGCTTGAAATTGTAGAGAATATAAGGTGTTTGTTTGAAAGCAATCCATCAAATCCAGTTTTAATAGACATGGCCGCACCATGGTTGGATGACATCTATCAGCCACTTGACTTCTCCTGTATTAATGGAGCTCCCCATGATATTCCAGAAAATGCCGTTGATAGCATTCCCACATTCCAAGGAAATAATGTTGCTTCAGCCTTGGATCATTTGGCCAAATTTAGAAGTGTAACCTTTAGAATAGGGGTAGCCTGACATTTAGATGTCACAATGAAGTTATTTGCATTGTCTTTGGAAGATGATGCAGAGCAGTAGAATGGTGGAAGGGATTACCAAACAATAGTTTCAATGCATGGGATCCCCTTGAGAAGGCTTTCCTTGAGAAATTGGGAGAGTGCAAGGATAACAGGGATGGCTGCCCTAAGTTCCGCTAAAATAAATGAGAATGAAACAATAGAAGAATTTAATAAAAGATTCAATCAAATTGTGCAGAAGTTACATGATGACTTCAAGCCCCTAAAGGCAGCCATCTTGATATATTACCTTGACTCATTTGATGGAGAACCTGGTTTCTAGATAAAAGAAAAACATCCCTTGAACCTGTAATGTTCCTTTCCAAATGATCTCCAGCGATTGACGGGATAGCCTAAGTAATTTCTGTAGGCTATAGTCAATAAGAAAAAAAGGGAATTAATTAATTATTTAGTGTCATCGGAGCGGGAAAATAATATTTTTAAACGGTGACATTGAGTAATCTCGTAAAAAGGCGCCTAAGTGACTGTTGAGTTAATAAAGTCATTTTAATTTATTAAAAGGGTAAAAGGGTCGGAAAAGGGTAAACGAGAGAATACAAGGAGAATGAGGGCACCCTCTCTCTTTATGCATATTGTTATTTTCTAAAACAAAATTGAGAGAGCTCTTGTGGCTTTGGCTCTTGGGACGAAAAACCCTAGAGAGTTTGGACGATTGGTTTTGGTGGTGAGACCATCCACCCTAGCTGCTCAAAGGGAGGAGTTCATACAAATTTCTTCAGTGTGCTTCGTTGTGATAGAGTTTATCATATTAGCGGCGAAGTTTTCTTATGTGGCTGAATTTCTCATTTGTGGCAGCGGATTCATCATTTGTGGCTGAGTTTGGCTTGAAGAGGTCGACATTCTTAGTGCTGGACTGTAGCATCTCATTGAGGGCCGATTTTCTTATAGTGGGAACGAATTTGTGTGTGGTGGCAGAATTTTCTTGAGATTGGGGAGCCAAGCTTTGAGTTTGGGGCGTATTTGTGAGTGTGGGGGTTGAGCTTCACCGTTGAGGGCTGTATTTTCTTAGTTGGAGGTCGAGATTTTTCCCTGCTGGGCGCTTTCCCTTGAGGTTGGGTGCTTTTCTTTGGGGTTGGGAGCTAATTCTTGCTTGTTGAGCATATTACATCAACAAGGGACCAAGGGACTGCTATTTGGGGGTGATTTTATTTGCCAAAATCAATTCTGTCCATTGTTGCATTGAAATCCTGTGTGGACAGACTTGTTTATGTTGAAATAATGTCACTGCAAAGAGTATTCTTATTATTATTGATATATTATTCATAGGATCAATCCCCATTGTGGATTGATCATGTCGGTTATTGTAATAGGACCAAATCCCCTTTTGCGGATTGATCAAAAGACAATTGTAATAGGCAGAATAAGAAGTCGGCCCCAACAGATATTAAAGAAGCCCAGAAATATAATAAAGGTGGGTTTACCCACCCAGTTTGAGAAGTCGGCACTTCCAGTGAAGAGACACTTCACACGCGCCAGATTTGTATAAATAAAGGAGGCTAGCGCCTCACTTAGATATAACTCACTTGCTCAGTTTGAGAGACAAGTTTCTGATCTATTACCAGCAAAAGAGAGAGAGAGTGGCACATATCTTGGAGAGGACTCTCTGTTTTAGCATAGAGATCTCTTGGCATTATATTGGCTATCTATATTATGGAAGTTTTGCTGGGTTTTCTTCCCCTAGGGGGTTTCCCAGGATAAATGCTGTGTCTCTTGTGATTTTGTATTTCTCAGTGATCTTGGATTATGCTATTGTTATCTAATGAAATGTAAACATCTATAATAATGGCTTAAACATTAACAGTTTACTACAGGAAAGGGGTTGATTTCTCCCACAGCAGAGACACATTGTCTGGTGGATGTTATTTGCTGAGTTTGAGAGCATATTTGACAACTTCATCCAAGAAGTTACAGAGGCAGCCTATAGGAAATAAATCAGGTTTCTCGTACTTATTATTGTATTGTTTTGTTGAGATTTTTTATATATGTCAGTTGTCTTGGATATTGAATGCAATAATATTTTTGAAGGCCCTATACTGGTGTTTAATTTATAAATCATAGGAGAGTTAGAATCCCATATAAACAATGATAATATGTTTTGTTTGCAAACTGTTTGATTAAATGTCTGAACCGCAAAACTAAGCAAAAACAAAAAAATTAGTGGGCACATTTTTGTGGTATCAGAGCCTCAATCCTGCCAGCCTGAGGGGGTTTATTAATTCACGAGGCAAGTGTTGAGTTTTGTACCTTGGGAGGTGTTCCCCATGTGCTTATGACCTCCTTAGCACATGAGGGAAGGACATTACACTTTGTACCTTGTACTTTTGTCTAATTTCACTTTGACTTTGTCTAAAGTGAAATTTAGTTGTTTTGGCCTAAAAGTGACTATTAATTCACAAAGGGGGTGAATTAGAGACATAAAGTTGACTTAGGAAACTTAACCCAAAGTGGGTTATTGAGTTAGATATTTATGGGGAGATCTCAACCATTGATTAGATGGGAGATGAGATGATCTCCACCATCCATATTCTAGGTTTCCTTAAGCATGTCAAAGAGGGGCGCAAAGGGTGAAGGAGGGCACATTGTTCATTCATTCATTTGTTCATTGAGAGAGGAGCTCTTGGAGGATGAGCATGAGGTCAGTTTTGTGAGGATGCTTGAGCTTGGGCACTAGATTTCATGGAGGGAGGCTACTAGCTACTTGCTTTGTTTATTTACTGGAGAGGTTCTACTTCTGTGGAGGGTGCATTGCCAGATTGGGGCGCATCAGTTGTAGGAGGACTTCTAGCCATCAGATTACAGTGAGATCAGTTGCAGAGGGAGGCCATTCAACAAAGCTTCATTCCTGTGGAGGGGTTTCTAGATCTGAGCTCACAGTTTGTAGTTGGAGCAGATTCAGTGGTTTCGACAGCTTGTATGTGGGGCACACCTTTCTGGGGTGCACTTGGTGAGTTTGAGCTTGTATATCAGCTCAGTTTGGGCTGCTATTGTACCGGGTTCTTTCATATATTGTACTTGTTGTATTCCATCTTCTTCTTTTTTCATATATACATATACATCTCAAACTGGTTTTCCCCGGGGGGGTTTTATCCAGGGTCATGTTGACCAAAAGTACCTGTGTACACAAATGCATTGATTAGTCTCTTAGATCTCTTTATTTTCAGCTGTAAAGATCTATAGGTGTGTTATATTTATTTTGGTATGCATGTGCTAACATCTGGTCACTAAAACTACATGCTAGAGCACCCAAAATCGCAAGTATAACCGTAACAAATCAGCAAGAAACTTTTGGACTGTTGGCTGTTATAAAACAACAACATATACTTCATTTGACAGTTAAAACTTAGAGCCTAACTGTGGTCAAAGACAGACCCAGTAGGCAAGCTGATAGGACTTGAAAATCTTCATGGTATCAGAGCGGAGGTGGCTGGAATTTTGAGCAGTTGGGACAACATTTTGTTGGCTGTCATATACATGTTCTTGGCAGATTTTTGAGGACAACCATTGACTCATTCAGTGGTTGTTAGAGGGCAGATTTTTGCATAGGACAGTTGGGCAGTTTTGGACACTTGTCATCTGTCTCTTTTCACACCTACGTAGGAGTGAGGTTGATTTGACTTGACCTCTTTTCACACCTATGTTGTTAGGAGTGAGGTCAGATTACACTTGTCTCTTTTCACACCTGTGTTGATAGGAGTGAGACAGTGTTTTCCTTGGCAGTGTGAGCATCAGTTGGGGATTGTAGTTTGGCAGACATCTCAGCATCTCAGATGCGAGTTGAGGACAGGCTAGCTGGGGCTAGCAATTGGTCGCCTTGGAAGGCGAGGATGATCTTCGTCTTAGAGGACCTCGAGTTGTGGGATATAGTCAAGGCAGCTGTTCCCCCCATTCTTGTCACTGCTCCCGTCTTGGTGGCAGAGTTCAGGAAAAGGAACAACAAGGCAAAGAGAACTATTTGTGACGTAGTTCATGACCATATCATACCCCATTTGATTGGGAAGACTTGTGGATACGAGATGTGGGCATCTCTATGCATGTTGTATGAGAGCTCCAATGAGAACTGGATGATGGTTCTTCATGATCGATTCAGGGGCATTCGCATGCTCAAGGATGAGTTGATAACTTCATTCCTTGGTCGTTACACTCAGATCAGAGACGAGCTTGGAGCCGTCGGAGAGGTTGTTGATCCTAACTCTTTGGTGAGGCAAGCTATGAATAGCTTCACCAAACCGTGGGGTCCATTTGTATGTGGCATAGTTTCTAGGGAGGTCATGCCTACATGGGAGAGGATGTGGGATGACTTCGTCCAGGAGGAGATTAGGCTTGCAGTCGAGGCTTTTGGACAACGACAGCAGTAGATTGGTCAAGGTGAGGAGGATCTTGCTCTTTGGACAAAGGGCAAGAAGAAGGCCAACCGTGGGGGTCGACAAGGTCTCAAGTTTGGGGCTCCACCAGAGGGGAGTGGAGGAGGAGAGAGCAACAGTGGTCAGAAGAGAGATATGAGCAAAGTGAAGTGCTTTGTTTGTAAGAAGTTTGGGCACTATGCTGGACAGTGCCCGAACAGGAAGAAGAAGAAGGGTGGTACCGAAGCTACAACAGAGGAGATAGACTTTCAGACACAGTTTCAGAGAGAGTTTGCTTTCCTCATATACTGCACTTCAGTTGAGATGACACCTAGTATCTGGTATATTGATAACGGGGCTTCGAGCCATATGACTGGATTTCGAGAGCATTTTTCTGATCTTAGAGACATCGAGGTCAGGATTGAGATTTCTCTTGGAGATGACAGAGTTGCAGGGGTTGGCACAATTGCCTTTCAAAGAGATGGCATGCCACCCATATCGTTCACGGACGTTCTTTGTCCCTGGCATGAAGAAGAATTTGATTTCAGTTTCCACCCTCCAGGATAGAGGTCTCGAGTTGATATTCAGAGGTACCGAGGTACTGATTCATCCTCGGGGGTTTTCACTAGCCTCATGACAGGTGATTGGAGTGAGAGAGGGGAAATTATTCAGATTGCTTTTTCAACCACTTCATGCATTGGCAACAAGTAGCGATAACAATAGACAGTTATGTGAGTTATGGAATCGCAGGATGGCCCACCTACATCATGGGGCTCTTGGAGGACTGAGAGAGGTTGTGACCGGAGTGCCACAGATCAACATAGAGCATCAGGATGTTTGCAGAGGGTGTGCGCTTGGCAAGTTTGCCAAGGCATTGTTCCCCAACAGTGACACCAGGTCAGCTGGGATACTGGATTTAGTACACACGAACGTGTGTGGGCCCATGACTCAGAGGTCCTTGAGTGGTTGTGAGTACTATCTCACATTTATTGATGACTACTCGAGGAAGACTTGGATCTATTTCCTGAAGGCCGAGAGTGAGGTCTTCACACGGTTCCAAGTGTTTAGAGCTCTTGTGGAGAACCAATCGAGAGAGAGGATCAAAGTCTTGTGGTCGGATAACGGGGGAGAGTATTCCTCGAGACAGTTTGTAGACTTCTGTGCACAACATGGCATCGAGAGGTAGATGACCGTACCTTACAACCCCCAGCAGAACGGGGTTACCAAGAGGAAGAACTGGGCCATTATCGGTGCAGTGAGATCCATGCTGCATGATCAGAGTTTGCCTCTGTACTTGTGGGCAGAGGCATGTGCTACTGCAGTTTACCTGCAGAACATGAGCCCCCATAGGATTTTGGGGAAGATGACTCCTGAGGAGGCCTTCACTAATAAGAGGCCCGATGTCGAGCACATCAGGATATTTGGGTGCTTGACTTTCTCTCATGTCCCCTCGGAGAGGAGGATCCAGCAGGGGATTCTAGTTGGATACTCACAGGTGTCAAAATCCTATCGCATCTATATTCCGCCACTTAGGAAAGTGGTGGTGAGCAGAGATGTCAGATTTGAGGAGGATAGGGCTTTTGCGTGATCTCTTGAGTCGAGAGTTGGAGTTGAGGATGATGCAGAGTTGCCAGTTGCAGTCTCAGAGGGAGCACAGCCTTAGACGTCAGGTACACTAGTATTAGGGGTGACACGGTGACCATGCACAGCTTCAAGGTCACAGTCAGAGCACTTTCAGTCAGATGGGGCACAGACTTCAAGATCTCAGAGTGTTGAGACGAGTCCTGAAGTAGTCACTCTTGGGCTGAGAGACCTTACTTCTTTGTTGACCACTTCAGGGAAGAGGAGACCTAGATGGTTTAAGGAGACCCTGAAGGAGGCCAGGGAGAATGTAGGGGAGCCCAAGAGCCAGATCAGAGAGAGTAGGCCACCAGTCAGATTGGGAGCATATTTGGCATTAGTGACGAGTATCAAGGATACAAAGCCACAGACTTTTGCGCAGGCAGTGGACCATTAGGTCTGGAGAGAGGCCATGGTAGAGGAGTATGACTCCATTGTGCACAATGATGTCTGGGATGTGGTTCCGAGGCCAGTGGGGAAGTCAGTTGTGACTTCCAGGTGGTTGTACAAGACCAAGATTGTTGTAGATGGCAGCGTGGAGAAACACAAGGCCCGTTTTGTGGCACAAGGCTTCTCACAGATTGAGGGAGACGATTATGACGAGACTTTCACACCAGTTGCGAGATACACTTCTATCGGCACTATCATTGCCATAACAACAGAGATGGGTTGGCACATTCATCAGATGGATGTGAAAACCACATTTCTGAATGGCTTTATTGAGGAGGAGGTGTACATAGACCAGCCACAGGGGTTTGAGGTGAGTGACAGGGAGACTCACGTGTGTCTTCTGAGGAAGGCACTATATGATCTGAAGCAAGCTCCCTGAGCTTGGTATTCATGCA
>ML814981.1:55636-77487 GCA_009831015.1 Picea engelmannii | reverse complement strand
GAATTAGAGACATAAAGTTGACTTAGGAAACTTAACCCAAAGTGGGTTATTGAGTTAGATATTTATGGGGAGATCTCAACCATTGATTAGATGGGAGATGAGATGATCTCCACCATCCATATTCTAGGTTTCCTTAAGCATGTGAAAGGGGCACAAAGGGTGAAGGAGGGCAGATTGTTCATTCATTCATTTGTTCATTGAGAGAGGAGCTCTTGGAGGATGAACATGAGGTCGGTTTTGTGAGGATGCTTGAGCTTGGGCGCTAGCTTTCATGGAGGGAGGCTACTAGCTACTTGCTTTGTTTATTTACTGGAGAGGTTCTACTTCTGTGGAAGGCGCATTGCTCGATTGGGGCACATCAGTTGTAGGAGGACTTCTAGCCATCAGATTGCAATGAGATCAGTTGCAGAGGGAGGCCATTTAGCAGAGCTTCATTCCTGTGGAGGGGTTTCTAGATCTGAGCTCACAGTTTGCAGTTGGAGCAGATTCAGTGGTTTCTGCAGCTTGTACATGGGGTGCACCTTTCTGGGGTGCACTTGGTGATTTTGAGCTTGTATATCAGCTCAGTTTGGGCTGCTATTGTACCAGGTTCTTTCATATATTGTACTTGCTGTATTCCATCTTCTACTTTCCTCATATATACATATACATCTCAAACTGGTTTTCCCCGGGGGGTTTTTATCCAAGGTCATGTTGACCAAAAATACCCGTGTCCACAAATGCATTGATTAGTCTCTTAGATCTCTTTATTTTCAGCTCTAAAGATCTATAGGTGTGTTATATTTATTTTGGTATGCATGTGCTAACATTTGGTCACTAAAACTACACGCTAGAGCACCCAAAATCGCAAGTATAACCGTAACAAATCAGCAAGAAACTTTTGGACTGTTGGCTGTTATAAAACAACAACATATACTTCATTTGACAGTTAAAACTTAGAGCCTAACTGTGGTCAAAGACAGACCCAGTAGGCAAGCTGATAGGACCTGAAAATCTTCAGCAAGAAGATGAAGGGTATATCAACTACAAAAGTAGAAGGCAACAAGAGGAAGAAAACATATTTAACCAAGAAGAAGTAGAAGAGAATCAACTAGAGATAGAACAAGAGGGAGACATGGGGGACAACAATGAGGACAGGGCCTTGCAAATCCTAGAAGGTTCAGCTAGTGGGTAGCAACAGTTGGCACAACTCTTGACTAAGTTAATTGCCAGTAACCAAACAAACCAAAACCGTGGGGGAAACAATGGTTTGGGAGGCCCTAATGGACACAATGGGAACCGAAACAATAGGGGTAACAATGGTGCAGGGGGTTCAAATGGGAACTCTTATTGCACAAGTTGTAGGTTGGGAAAAGCCCGACCCAACCACTAATTGGCGACAACTTTGAGAACACTTACCCACTGTCACCTTAGGCAAGTATTCCCGTCACTTTAGAGATGATAAAATCACCTCAAGGGGGGAATCTCGGTGACCCTCGGGGAATGAGATGAAAAGTGAGGTGATGAAAGAAGGTCCCCCTCTAGGTCAAGGTAGAAGATGTGGAAAGGCTTGGGAAAGTGTCCAAGTGATAGCCAATGGTTGCCAAGAGATAAGAACAACTGTAAAGAGTGTTGTACCTACCCGAGACACAAGAACAAGCCGAGCATATATGTATAATGTTAGGTGGACAAGCAAGTTAAGCTTGCTGTCCCTAATCCCTAATTGCAACAGTAGACAACAATGTATATCATCAAAGAAATAATTATTAAAGCTTCCAAACAATTTCTAAACGTCCACTGAAAGATGCTAGAGATAAGTTAGATAAACACTAGCGATATTCAATTATGAGAGCACAAGACTTCAACAATGAAACAAGGCTGAAATAAAAGATGTTTGCAAAGATATTTTGCAGCCTTATGGTTGTAGCAAACTAGTTGTTACTGTTGATATTATGGTAGTTGCGAGAGGTATTTACCTCCATGTGTAAACCTGACGAGAATAGAATATTCCGGGAAGCAAGAAGAAACCCTAAATTGATTGGTGAATAACCCTATAAGACATGTCGGCTCAAAGGAATGACTTGTATTAGGTTATTAGTCTCCAAGAGAAGAAGTCGGCTAAAGGAAATAATATATACTAAAGAATTAGTACCTAGAATTAGAAGTCGACCTAGGCAGTCTGCCAGATTTAGTATAAATACAGGAGGCCAGTCTTCATTCTGGAAGGCATTCTCAGAACTGCAGAGGTCACTTGTGCGCACTACAGTTAGCTAGTTTGTGCGCAAGTTTGGAGGAGAGCTGCCGTTGCAGCTGCTGCAGCTAGCAGATTACGTTTTGGCTTGGACTATCTCTTGGTTATGGTTTGGACTATCTGATCAACTCTTGTTTGGTGTGCTATCCTTGGAGAAAGGTGCGCCATCCTTTGTTTGGCTATCTAGCTTAGGGTTTGCTTCTGGAATGATTCTCTGTCAAGGTTAAGGTGCTCGGAGGGTGGCTTCGACCTATGGTTGGGTGACAATAGTGATATTGTCTATGGTAAAACGAGCACAATCCATCATATTCTAATAGGTCATGGGCCCACACCTCCTTCATTCAGTCTAACCACTAGAAGGGAGCATAGCCATAAGGATACTAAGCTCGTTGAAAAACTGTCGCTAGGGTTTCTAGCAGGAGCAGTTACCAAAGCACTGTTGCTAGGGTTACTAGTAGGTGCAGTTGCAGTTGCAGAAACCCTAATCCTCTCGTTGAGGCACCTTAAGTGAAGGGATTGACCTAATTTCCAGATAGACTAGTGTGCCCTAGCCTAGCGCACCTCCTGGTACTCTCAGCAAGCTAAGATGTCAAGTTTGAGTTTTTGGTCAAATCTAGAGTTGACCAAGTCAAAGCAGCCATGACTTACTCTATGAAGTCAGAAAACAAGTTAGATGGGGCTTCTAACTTCAGAGCGTGGAAGACAAGGATTGACCTCATCCTCGCCAAGAATAAAGTGCTGGATATCGTGAAAGGAAAGATCGTGGAACCAGAGTTTGAAGAAGGAAAAGAGAAGGAACCGTAGAACGTTGCAGTTATGGAGAAGTTCAAAGACAGTGACATCAACGCCATGAGTATCATAGTGGACTCTATAAAAGACCACTTGATACCCTACATCTCCCATCTTGACTCATCCAAGAAGATGTATGGTGCCCTAACAAACCTCTTCTCAGTTAGAAACATTGGACAAGTAATGAGTCTGAAGAATGAGCTCCGTGACATGAAGATGAATGATGATGACAACATAACATCATACTTTGTGAGGATCTCTCAGTTAAGAGATCAACTACAAGCTATTGAAGAGATAATCTCAGAGAAGGAACTGGTAAATATAGTACTCAACGATCTTCCCAAGACATGGGATGCATTTGTCGCAAGCATGAACACAAGGAAGGAGTATCCTACATTCGAAGAACTTTGGACTTGCTGTGCACAAGAAGAATCAAGGATTAGTGCAAAAGAGAAACCTCAAAAGAAATACGATGATCAAGCCTTCACAACAAGATTGAAGAATTTCAGGAACAGAAGGAAGTTTGGTTCAAAGAAGAAGTCAAATCAAGAGAAAGATATGTCAGAAATACAATGCTTCAACTGTCGAAAGTATGGTCACTACAAGAATCATTGTCCCGAGCTGAAGAAAAGGAAGGAGACACACGAAGCATCAATTGCCAAAGAAAAGGAACCTTCAAAGAAGATTAAGCAGGATGAAACAAACTTCTTGTTCTAAGACAAGGTAAACAACACTCTTCATAATTCTTGTACATACCATGTTTTCTGCACATATCTTGCATATCTATTTCTTAGAATATAATATGTTCAAACAAAAACTATACTTATGGAAGAACAACAAGATAAGGATTGCTACAAGTTAGACAATACACATGAAAGGATAAAGTACATCAACAACCCCTGGTAACAATTCATGTGGAAGTTATTATCATAATCAATCTTGAAGAAACCTAAAAGAAGTAAAGACAGAAAGAAGTCAACAATCAAGAGGAAATTGGAAAAAGATTTGTGACACTTTGCAGAAGGCAATAAGGATGCAGACGGAAGCGTGGACTCTCCTAGATGGAGGGAGCCGATTATATATTCCAAAAGAAGAACATGCATTCATACATAAAGCAAGGATTAGGAGGGAGCTAATCCTATGATCCATTGAAGATGATGAAGTATATACCCATGGTAGCAGCCATGAAAAGCAGTACGTGTCCAGTTTGACTTTAGAAGAAGCCTTCTTCGAAAAGAAGGCTTAAAGTATCCTTGGTTGTCCATCCACATCCATCATCCTATGATGAAAAGAAGAAGTTGGAATCTTTAGAGCATGGAATCTATAGAAAACTCCATGGGCCCAAGAGCTAAAGAGAAACATGAGGAAGAACATGAAGATTCCAAGAGAGAAAGAAAAGACCAAACAACCAGTCAGTGTATCGAGAATCACAAGAGTACCAGTCTGATATGAACTCACTAAGAGCAATCAAGCAGAGGAACTGAAAGTTGTGATGAAGAACAGTGTATGGAAGACTTATGAATGAAAGCATTGCGAAATCCAGAACTAGAGGTTCTCCCAGATGGAGGGAGAAGACTATGATGATTGTTTGTTCCAAGTAAACCAGACATACCTCTACATGAGCCATTATATCGTCCGCAATATCCATGGGTTGGAGTTTACATCAGATGAATGCAAAGACTATTCTCCAGAATAATTGAACAAAGAGCGTATGAAGAGCAACCTCAAGGCTTTGAGGTATGCCAGAAAGAGACCCTTGTATGCAGATGGAAGAAGACAACTTGGTAGAGAACCTCCAATGCACAACAGAAGCGTGGTGAAAACTTTCTATATTATATCAGAAGCTCAGGATGATGGTTTGCTAATCCATGACAAACTCTCATGATGGCAGAAGAAGTACCACTTGGATATGTTCCAGCTTGACCCTTGCCACGATGTTATGAGCTAGCAGGAAACAAAGATGAATCCAACAATGATATACTATATTGATCAGAGCTATATGAAGCCTTCAGAGAAGACCAGTGTTCCAGAAAGACCGAAGTACATTGAGATCAAGCATTACATTCCCCGTGATGAAATCCAGAAAAGGGAAAGTGGTTCTCCAATATACATCTCCACAGATGAGTAGATAAGCAGACATTTTGGTAAAGCCTCTGTTCAAGATGAAAGACTTTGCGTACTCAAGCCAGAGCTCGTGGAGACGACTTCCTTATTTGAAAAAGGAAGAGATGACTCCCAAGTTGGGAGGGAGCACTGATGTGTTATTGATTTATGGACAGTTATTTTTCAGTTCGAAAAATGGTCTAGGATGAGCAGTTCCTTTCCAGTTCGGAAAGTGGTTTGAGATTTCTGACGGACATGCATTTTCCAGTTTGGAAAATGTTCCAGATCAAACGATCATTTTCGTAATGAAAATGGTTCGATGGATTGCTGATGTACCATAGACAACGATTTTCCATTGTGGTAAACATGGGGAACGGTCTAGGACAATCTCTCTTCTTGACGATCACTCTCAGTAGTGGTCAAGAAGACTGGTCTGCCTCTCCGGACAATCATTCTTTCAAAGTTCACAGTTGTGAGCAGTTTCGAAGAATGGTCCGTTTTGGAGGTTGGTGCAGGACAATCATTTCCTTAGGAAATGGTCTGGACAGTCATTCCCTAGGGCAGATTCATTCTCTCCCAGTTGCACTTTGTTTAGTGTCGGAGGAATGGCTCAGATAGGTGAATGGTCCAGGT
This sequence comes from Picea engelmannii, assembly GCA_009831015.1. NCBI lineage: Eukaryota > Viridiplantae > Streptophyta > Pinopsida > Pinales > Pinaceae > Picea > Picea engelmannii. The sequence goes on along the minus strand of ML814981.1, from coordinate 71,732 downwards.
TCAACAATCAGGGATAGGCATTCCCTAGGGTAGACTCATTCGCTCCAGGTTGCACTTTGTTTAGTGCCGGGGGAATGGCCCAGGATAGTGAATGGTCCAGGCTCAGAAATCGGGATAGTTATTCTTCCTTGCTTGAGAAGAATAGTCCAGATAGCTCATCATTGATGTTTTACCTTTTGAGGGCAGATGCTCTTCCAGATCTCACAGATGTGAGTGGAAGAATGGCCAAGATGATTCAGCTTATATCATGACAATGTTTTCTGTGCAAGTTGATATCAGATGATTGTTATGGAGACTGTATGTCTCCGAACAATAGATGTATACTACTGTGGTGGATGTGTTCCACTGATTGTGACTATGTCACTGATCAAGTATATCAAGTATCTGTGTGCTACTTGGTGTGGTAGTGTACCACTGGATAGTAGTTGTGTACTACTATGGATAGACACAATTGTGTTCTATTGAATGACATTGTTCTGATTGCCTTGAAGACTATCAGTAGTGTTGGAAAATGTTTATCAGCTAGATGGATGATCAATGGACAGAGATTTCCCAGACGGAAAATGGTCCAGGACATTTATTCTTCCAGGACATATGTCCAGATTAGAAGAATGGTTCTTGTGTCACTCTGTGGAGTGAGTGACTTATCCAACATCATGTCTGATTACTTAGATGGAGTATGGTTTCGAGAGATGATGCAGCCGATGTCTTTGATAGTGATGATGGTGCTCATGATGTAGTCATGAGATAGTCTATACGACTATGTTGATGCTATTGGGTGAATGGTATGTTTGTGCTCAAGACCATTATCTTCAATACCTCCCTAGCTAGGAGGGAGTGTTGATATTATGGTAGCTGCGGGAGGTATTTACCTCCACGTGTAAACCTGACAAGAATAGAATATTTCGGGAAGCAAGAAGAAACCCTAAATTGATTGGTTAATAACCCTAGAAGACAAGTCGGCTTAAGGGAATGACTTGTATTAGGTTATTAGTCTCCAAGAGAAGAAGTCGACTAAAGGAAATAATATATACTAAAGAATTAGTACCCAGAATGAGAAGTTGGCCTAGGCAGTTTGCCAAATTTAGTATAAATATAGGAGGCCAGTCTTCATTCTGGCAGGCATTCTCAGAATTGCAGAGCTCACTTGTGTGCACTGCAGTTAGCCAGTTTGTGCGCAAGTTTGGAGGAGAGCTGCTGTTGCAGTTGCTGCAGCTAGCAGATTACGTTTTGGCTTGGACTATCTCTTGGTTATGGTTTGGACTATCTGATCAACTCTTGTTTGGTGCGCTATCCTTGGAGAAAGGTGCGCCACCCTTTGTTTGACTATCTAGCCTAGGGTTTGCTTCCAGAATGATTCTTTGTCAAGGTTAAGGTGCTCGGAGGGTGGCTTCGGCCTATGGTTGGGTGGCAATAGTGAGAATAGTAAAACGAGCACAATCGATCATATTCTAACAGTTAGAATAGTAAATCCAACCACCAAAATTCACAAAGAATCCACCCAAAGTTGCACTAGACCAAGTAGATAAGTGTGGCAAACGCTTGGCAAATTCTGATGGTTGAAAAACAAGTTATGAAAGAAAAAGTGTTAGGGTTTCTGCAGCCCTAATGGATGTAGATGAAATTTTATAATAATAGCAAGAAGTACTTAAGGAAAGACGATGCCCTAGTGGCTCAATCAAGCTTATAGGGAAAATAATTGATTCCAACTTAGACAACCTTCAAAACATAAAATTTCACGTTAACCAATGCAATATTTTATTTCTCCAATGCAATTATACTAGTGCCTTTAGCTATTGGGTTATGGAGTCAAGTAAATAAAGAGCTAAACAATGCTATCTCCTTGGGGGTGTAAACCCTTTTACTCCCCAAGGAAAGCAAATGCTAAGCTAGGAAATAGTAGGAGGGTGTAAGCCCTTTTACTTCTCATAGCAAATTCTTGTGCAACAAATAACTTCTAGAAAAAATGATAGATAATGGTGGGGTTGTAAATCCTTATACTCCCCAAGAAATCTAGCAAATCAAAACTTGTGACTAAGCAATGAAGCATCAACAAGATAAAACCTTACCTAGCTCAAGAAATGACAAGATAAACCTCCTCTTACCAAGATAAATCCACCACACATGCCAAAGAAAAACTCCAAGAAGGGTAGCACACTACTTCTTCCACCAATAGCATAAAGAAACCAAGATAAGAGCACAAGAGAGAGAAGGTTGCCCAAGGAGGGCGCAAATTTCAGCCAAATACTTCTCACAATGGGAGAGTTATGTTATGAAATGAGATTCACATGTTCTCTATTTATACAAAAAGTTTAAAACATAGTTTGTCCACTTAGTTAGGGTAAAACATAAGATAAGGGGTCAACAACCCTTATCTTACCCCTTAAACTAAATAATAATATTAAATTTACACTTATTGCACATTAAAAACCCTAAAATAAGATGATGTCACCCCTTTAGGGAGACGTTTTGACACTTGGAGCAAGTCGTTGGAGTTGGGATGCATGGCTAGACCTCCAAAGGCCACATGTCATTCATCCAAGCCTCTTCCTCATGGTTCAAAGCCTCCTTCCTTGAAAACGTGCCATGTGTCAATGAGCAACACCTCCATCACCACCAAACCCTTGCCCTAGGTGATGTCAAGCCTCCAAAAGTGACATTTTGCCTCTCCTAGGCAAGTCGTTTGGGCAATGGGGGCTATGTAAGGTCATACATGATGTCTTCTAGGCCTCCAAAGGCAAGTCATCATGATTTGGTATGTGGGCTCTTGGCATCCAACCTATGGGCTTCAAGCCCCATGGAAGCCCAAGCTAGGCTTTTTCCTCCAAAACTGTCCACCAACAAGGTCCTGCAAAACAAATAAGCATGCCTTCCAAGGATCTCAAGTCAAAATATCATGGCAAGTGAAAACCACATCTAATAAACAAGGCACCTAAACATGTGCATCAAAACTATCTCATCAAATTAAACAAATGCTCCAAGACCTTATACAATTGACCAAGTTTAGGTATGGGAGGGGTGTCATAAAAGTCCTATTGGGTAGACCAAAACCCTCAAGTAGGGGATGCTCCCAAGGATGCCCCTTCAAGGTCATGTAGTGGATGATGAGGTGGATAGAGGGGTAGACTTCATAGGTCAATGAGTTTCATGACATACAAGGGCTCGTATTATCTCATTTATGGGTACCTTTGTAGGGGGTACGCTGCACCTTCTTCCTCAAAGCAACCTTTTTTCAAGCCCATTTATTGCCATTTATTAATTCATTAATGATCCAAACACATGTGCACTCCCAATAGTGAATCAATTAGCTTGGGGGGCAGTAACACAGTGTCACTTGAAAGAAGAGGTCCACAAAGTGCCATAGGGGTACCATGTAAAGCGTTATAACGCACTTGTGTTAGTCTTATATTCAAGCAGGATATTTATTATGTGTTTGATATTTTGCAGGTCTTCAATTCTTTTAAGAGAAGCAATTCATTGGTCTCAAGACCTGTCTGGGTGAGCATCTAGAAGGTTTATATTTTAGGCTCTTATCTTTTGCCAACAACCACCCCCTAGGCCTTCAGTGCCTTCTTCCCATGAAATGAGGTACATGCCCTTGTTGGGTCACTGAAGTCAAAGGGCCTAGAAGAGGGCAATATGATGGGAATGCAATGAGTGAAAAGTGGTGAGTATGGTCGGGAATGGTACGATAACTCCTCAAGGGATCCCCAATTGCAACCCTTCCCCAAAAGTTGGCCACTTTCTAGGAAGTCAATGACACTCACCAAGGTGAAACAAGGTCAAAAGCATAATTTCCAAGCAGGCGTTCTATAATCAAAAGCAACTTAAATACAACATGCTCAAATGCCTCAAATATTAGGGCGATTACCTGCCACAATACTTGACTTGTACCGCATGGAGCAAGATCTATGTGCCTTCCAGAAGCTAGCTAGTGTGGTGGATGCGCTGACGATTGATCCAAACTGTGGTGATAGAGCGGGCTTCCATGTGCAAGTGAACATTGCTAGTCATGTGGTCTCTCGACACTCCATATCTGCAACCTGAGGGCCTCTAGACATGATCTCCTTAGTTATCCCACAAAATGGGGATAGCAAGAACAATGGGAATCATGCAAAAAGCAACTAAAATCACATTCCCACACAAGTTGGCACTAGGACCACTGGTAGAATAATTCCTAGACCACTTATGCCTTAGTTCTTGGGGAATCAACAAATAGGGAATCAAGGGAAGCAAGGACAGGGTGAGACCTTTGATGATTATTGGAGGGAGTATTGGGCTCTTCGTGAGGATTTTTAGGCAGCCATGTCACTACAGGACTACTGCAATATCAAGTACAGGAACAAACCAAGGGAGGTCAACATGGGTCAACAAAACATTGATCTCATGAGAAAGGTTGAGAAGCTCAACATTCCCTCCTTTGATGGTTCGAACAAATGCACAACTAGAGCATGGGTTCAGAAGTTGGACACATACTTCCAACTTAACACCATGTCGGAGGCATAAGTGATTAAATTCGCTACCTTGCATTTGGACAGAGAAGCCCATGAGTGGTGGTACCATAGATTGGTCACTCAGGGACATGCCAACATTACCTCTTACCTGGACTTCAGACAGAAGTTGATGGAGAGGTTTGATAGAAAGGATCCGGAGATACATTTCAAAGAGTTGGCACAACTTAAATAGGTTGGGACAACAGATGCCTACGTTACGGAGTTTCAGAGGCTTGCAGTGACAATGACAGATATTTTCGATCAAAGGCTAGTTATGTTGTTCACTGAAGGTTTATTTGAGCCACTATGTGGTTGGGTAAAAGCCTTCAAACCTGAGACTCTAAAGGATGCCATGTGGGAAGGTGACCAGATCTTGCAACATCCAAACTTGCAATTGCTTGAGGACAAGCAATCTCGAGAAGGGAGGACTGTAATGTCCCTTTCCAAATGATCTCCAACGATTGACAAGATAGCCTAAGTAATTCTCGTAGGCTATAGTCAATAAGGAAAAAAGGGAATTAATTAATTATTTAGTGTAATCGGATTAGGAAAATAATTTTTTTAAAAGGTGAGATTGAGTAATCAGGTAAAAAGGCACCTAAGTGACTATTGAGCTAATAAAGTCACTTTAATTTTTAAAAGGGTAAGAGGGTCAGAAAAGGGTCAACGAGAGAATAAAAGGAGAATGAGGGTGCCCTCTCTCATTATGCATATTGTTATTTTCTAAAAGGAAATTGAGAGAGCTCTTGTGGCTTTGGTTCTTGGGACGAAAACGCTAGAGAGTTTGGAAGATTGGTTTCGGTGGTGAGACCATCGACCCTAGCTGGTCGAAGGGAGGAGATCATACATATTTATTCAGTGTGCTTCATTGTGATGGAGTTTATCATCTTGGCAGCAAAGTTTTTTTATGTGCGGCTGAGTTTCCCATTTGTGGCGGCATAGTTCATCATTTGTGGCTGAGTTTGGCTTGAAGAGGCCGAGAGTCTTAGTGCTGCACTGTAGCATCTCATTGAGGCCTGATTTTCTTATAGTGGGGACAAATTTGTGTGTGGTGGCAGCATTTTCTTGAGATTGGGGAGCCAAGCTTTGAGTTTGGGGCGTATTTGTGAATATGGGGGTTGAGCTTCACCATTGAGGGCCGTATTTTCTTAGTTGGGGGCCGTGTTTAAGGAAGTGGCCGAGATTTTTCCCTGCTGGGCGCTTTCCCTTCAGGTTGGGTGCTTTTCTTTGGGGTTGGGAGCTGATTCTTTCTTGCTGGGCATATTATATTCGCAAGGTGTTAAATTTAGAGCTGCTATTAAGTTGTTTTCAATTTACTAGACAATAATAGCATAAGCAGGATCACTGAAAGATACACAATCACAAGGTACACAACATTTATCCTGGGAAACCCTCATGGGGGAGAAAACCCAACAAAAACTTCCTTAATATAGATTGCCAATACAATGCCAAGATAATAAACCAAACACAAGAGAATATCCAACACTGAGCAATGCGCCTCTCTTCCTTCTTCCAACAATTGGCAACTGCAACTTCCTTCAAACTTGCACACTAGATGAGTGACTTGAGTGAGTGAGTTAATGAGGTGCCTTCCACTCTTATTTATACTGGCTGGTAGGCGCTAGGGTGGTGTCTCTTCATCAACCAGGGCTGACTTCTTCACTTAGTGGCCAAAACCACTTTAATTAGGCCTGGGGGCCGACTTCTTAATTAACAACATATAATTAGGGTTTGACCAATCCACAAAAGGGGATTTGGTCTTATTCAAAGCCCGACATGATCGATCCACAAAAGGGGATTAATCTATAAGATAATAACTTAATAATAAGTAGAATATTCTTTGCAGTTACAATATTTCAACACTCCCCCTTAACAAGAAGGGAATTCCACAACATCATCAGGAGAGAGAGAGGGCAGTAACATCAACAACATCTGGAACACTGACTGACATATCTATAAATCATCAGAAGTTTTTCTCATCATCAATAACATCATCATTCACAACATGGAGCTAGAGTATCATCATCATCATCATTCACAACATGGAGTTGGAATAACATCATCATCATCATTCACAGCATGGAGCTGGAACCTGAAACATCAACATTAGTTAGCATAAAAGCTATAACAACAACATCAACATCATCATCAACAACACGAGGCTGGAGCAACACCATCATCACAACACGACGCTGGAGCAACAACATCATCACCATCATAGAGCAACAAAATGAGGCATTTTGGTACTCTGACAGTCCCTAGGGATCTGCCCAGGAATCATAAGATTCCCTAGGATATAAAATCCTAACGGAGCTACCACATGGTACTATGACAGACCGTCCTTACTGGACCTTCGGGATCTGCACATGAATCATAAGTTTTCCTAGGATTATAAAAATCCTAACAGAGCTACCACTATTGACCACATATAGCATATACATGCATAGGTACTCTGACAGACCGTCCTTACCGAACCTTCGGGATCTATCCAGGGATGATCAGTCCCCTAGGATATAAAATCCTAACTGAGCTACCCACTGTTGGTCAGGATACCATAGTATCATCAACATCACTCCCCCTTTCGAGGGAGGTCCTTTCGGACTATACCAAGCTTGTCTCGAGTGTGCTCAAACTTGTCTCGAATCTGCAACCTGCTCATCTGTGCCAACATATTGGAAATTTATAACTCCCCTCTGCACAATATCACGAATGTAGTGATACCGGATTTCTATGTGCTTTGACTTGTCATGGAAAACAAGGTTCTCTGTCATCTTTATGCAACTTTGGTTATCACATAGAATCACGGTTGCTTCCATCTCCAGATCAAATAGACCTGTCAACAACTTCCGAAGCCATATGGCTCCACAACTGGCGGAACATGCAACACTGTATTCTTCTTTTGTTGTGCTGAGAGCAATACTGGATTGCTTCCTACTTTGCCATGAAGTCATGGCTGACCCCAGACTGAAACAACATCCTGAAGTGCTCTTTCTGTCAGAAACACTTCCAACCCAATTTGAATCGGTATAACCAATCAGTCTGAAGTCATGATGTCCATTATAACAGAGACCAAAGTCCAACGTACCCTTAAGGTATCTCATCACATGTTTTGCAGCAACAAGGTGAACACGTCTTGGCTCTACCAGATACTAACTCAAGGTGTTCACAACAAAACATATATCTGGCCTGGTATTCGTCAGATACATCAATGATCCAATGATCTATCTGTACAACGTAGCATCAACCAATTTTGACAAAGTATCAACCAGGAGTGTCAACTTTGTTTCCATGGGTGTGTTCATGGATTTACACTCCAACATATCAAACCTCTTCAGTATTTCAACTGCATACTTCCCTTGGTTAAGTAAGATCTTCTCTGGGCTCTACCAAACCTCAAGACCTAAGAAAGACCTCCCACACCATCACCAAAACTAGCACACAAGAGGGTGCTGCAATTCTCATAATTTCAGACCTCAATATCTGAAATCATGAGATGACATAATGTTAAGTGTGTTTCCTCAACGGGGATTCACCTTTATTTATATAAGACTTGTCACATCAAATGATGTATCTATTGGCACAATAGGGCCGACCTCAATAACTTAAAATATAATTAATAATTTCCATATTAATTATCTTTTATATTTATTATTAATCACATTAAGGTGGGGCTGACTTGTACTCTTTACATTACAATTAGGGTTAAAGGTAGGTCTGACTCTTGAACAATGTAGCAAGGGATCTTATACACCCACTAGTGCTCATCCATTAGGGGCACATCCATAGGGATGTCCATATCTTTGGCTCATTGCATTGCATAGAAGAACCAGTTCTTCACACGTTTACATGTGCTCGTCCACAGGCACGTTCACTCAACAAATCTTCTTTCCCTCTGTCTCACACATGAGAATCATCTGGAGTTTCTCGTCAACTCTGTTGCTCAGAGGAGGCTAATACATCATCTTCATTTCTGTTCTCATGACGATGCACCCAACACTTTGGGATTTCACACGTTCACCTTGTGCTCAGCCACAGGAACGTCTAACTCAATAGATTGCCTTTTCCCACTGGAGAATCGTCTGGAGTTCTTCTCAACTCTTTGAATGGAGGAGGTCATCTCTACGTTCCATCTCTGTCTCAGGCAGGAACCACGTACCCTTCTTAGGGGCTTTCTGTCAGGTTTGTAAGCTGAGAGAAAGACTCACATAGCTGCAATGATCCACATCTCACAGGTTTGTAAGCTGGAGAATGTCTCACATAGTTGCAATCATCAACATGGATCGATTTCAGAACTGCTTAATCTTTCGATCCAATATGCACACCGGATGCACTTGAAAACCGCCTTCTTGCTCCACCTGAATCACATTCCAATCATTGACATGATTAGTATCAGGTACATACATATTAAGTAATGATACATGGAATACATTATGAATATGCATTGATGTAGGTAAGGCAAGTGTATATGCTACATGCCCAATCTTTTCCATGATTTCAAATGGCCCACAAAAACGAGCTCCTAGCTTTGAGCAATTTCCCAACTTCAGGGAACTTCTGTTGGCTTTTACTTTCAAGAACACATGGTCACCCACTTTAAATTCCCTGTGAGTTCTGCCCTTATCAACATAGCTTTTCTGCTTGTCCCGGGCAACCTTTAAATTCTGTTTTTTTTTCATCATCTGCTTTTCCATTTCCTTGAGTAGTTCTGTCCCAACCACTGCGCGGTCTGCTGGGTTGTCCCAACTCACTGGTGTGTTGCATTTTCTGCCATAAAGTGCCTCAAATGGGCTCATCTTCAGGGATGCTTGGTAGCCATTGTTGTAAGCAAATTCTACCAAGTGCAAATAATCCTCCCATTTGGATGGTTTATCCATAACATATATCCTTAGCATATCTTCTATTACCCGAATCACCCTTTTTGTCTGCCCATCCGACTTTGGATGATAAGTTGTGCTAAAATGCAGATTTGTTCCAAATCCCTTGAATAATCCTTTCCAAAAATTTGATGTAAATTTTGGATCTCTGTCAGACACAATTGTCTTGGGCATTCTATGTAATCGAGCTATTTCTTTTAGATAAATATCAACTATATTTTCTGCCTTGTGAGTGAGCTTTACTGGAATAAAATGGGCAGCTTTGGTAAGCTTATCAACCACTACCATGATAGAATCATGCTGCTTGCTAGTTCTGGGTAGTTTAGTGATAAAGTCCAGTGTTACAACTTCCCATTTCCACTCAAGGAATATCAGCTATATTTTTTGCCTTGTGAGTGAGCTTTACTGGAATAAAATGGGCAGCTTTGGTAAGCTTATCAACCACTACCATGATAGAATCATGCTGCTTGCTAGTTCTGGGTAGTTTAGTGATAAAGTCCATTGTTACAACTTCCCATTTCCACTCAAGGATGGGCAATGGATGTAGCAAACTACCTGGGTGCCTATGCTCAACCTTGACCTTTTGGCATTCCAAACACCTGTCAATAAAATCAACAACTTCTTTCTTCATGCTTGACCAATAATATTGGTTCATGAGAGCTGCAATAGTTTTCTGGTAACCTGGGTGTCCAACATAAGGCACATTATGCATTTCTCCCAATATCAAATTCTTCAATTCCCAAGAATTTGGCACAAAAATTTTGCCCCTGTACATGAGAATTTCATCATTTTCCAGCTTATAGTCTTCAACTTTCTGCTGTTAATTGCCTCGCTGAAGTTTTTCCCTTACCTCCATGTATTTTTGATCCGATTTTGTAGCCTCTAGAATTATATCTTTTAAATCTGATTGGTACATGCTAATGGCTGTAGCATGAATCTCATGCACCTTCCTGCTAATTGCATCAACCACCTTGTTCTCTTTACCTTTGATATGTTTTATATTGAAATCATATTCATTGAGAAAATCTAACCACCTGTTTTTTTTTGGCATTTAGAGTTGGTTGTCCAAACAAGTATTTTAGATCACTATGGTCTGTCCTGAACTCAAATCTTTTTCCCATGAGGTAGTGCCTCCGCATCTTCAAGGCATGCATTATGGCTGCCAACTCCAAATCATGAGTAGCATAGTGTCTTTCATGCTTCTTCAATTTCTTCGATTCATAGCACACCACATACCCATTCTGACTAAGGACTCTACCCAGTCCTTCTTTACATGCATCATTACATACAATGAAATTTTCATTTGGATCAACAATCCTTAGTATTGGGGCACTTGTTAATAAATGCTTCAAGTGTTGGAAATTCCTTTCACTATCCAATGTCCACTCAAACTTCAGACCTTTTCTTTGTAAAGAAGTAATTGGGTGTGCAATCATTGAGAATCCCTCAATAAATCTCCTGTAGTAACCTGCAAGGCCCATGACTGATCTTACTTCCGATACATTCCTTGGTGTTGGCCATACTTCAATGGTTGATACATTCCTTCCTTTGAAATGATATGGCCCAAATAATGAATTTGTTTATGGTAAAATGAGCACTTGCACAATTTGGCATACAACTGATGCTCCCTCAATACCTGTAACACCATTCTCAAGTGTTGCTCATGCTCTTCTTCAGACTTATAATATATCAAAATATCATCCAAGTAGATAATGACAAACTTATCCAAGTAATTCCTGAATATACCATTCACGAGACACATGAAGACAACTAGTGCATTCATTAACCCAAATGGCACTATTGTGAATTCATAATGGCCATATGTTGTTCTGAAGGCAGTCTTGCTGATGTTTTCTTCTTTAATTCTTACTTGATGATAGCCCGACCTGAGATCAATCTTCGAGAATATGTTTGCATATTTCAGCTGATCAAAAAGGTCATCTATCCTTGGCAAAATATACTTGTTCTTCACAGTTATCTTGTTCAACTGCCTAAAGTCAATGCAAAGTCTCAAAGTTCTATCCTTTTTCTTCATAAATAATACTGGGGCACCCCAAGGTGACATACTTGGGCATATATACCCCTTCTTCAGGAGCTCTTCAAGTTGCATTTGTAATTCCTTCAGTTCAAGTGTACTCAGCCTATAAGGAGTCTTAGATACCAGAGCTACTCCAAGCATCAGATTGATGGAGAAATCAATATCTCTTTTAGGTGGCAATCTTGGTATTTCTTTAAATACATCTTCAAAGTCTTTTAGGACTGCATGATCTTCAATGTTTGGCAGCTTATCTTTAGGTGTCTCTTCCATGTGTGCTGCAAGTATTTGACACCTTTTCCTGTAACTCTTCTTTAGCTGCAAAAAGGTTGAAACTTCTCTGACAGTTATTGCTCTAGGAATTCTTTGTACTGTCCTTAAGTTGCCTCATCCATGCAAGTAAATGCCTTATTATAATAGTCTAGGACAACATGGTGTTGGTCCAACCAATCCATACCAATTAGGCAATCATAGGAACCTAAAGGTATGATGTTCAAATTTGCCCTGGTGTTCGTCCATTCATGTTCATTCGACATGCTTTAACCATCTCATTAATTTTTCTTTTAGCTCTTGTAGCTAGCTACACCATCCAAGGTTTTCCAATCTTGCTTCTTGGCAATCAGAATTTGTCCACCATCTTAGGGTCTAGATAGCTATGACTAGCTCCTGAATCAATTAAAATAACAATGGTCTGGTTATTGATCTTACCTTCCACTTCAATCATATGTGATTGAAACTCAACTTGCTTGTTGTCCAGAGCTGCATAGATCTTAGGTATATTTCTGCCCATGTCCTCCACTGTTTCAACTTGTTGTATGTTGTGAACAATTCTCACTTTTCACTTCTATGAGGGCAGTCTCTGTACATATGATCTCCCTTACAACACCAATGAATAGGTGGTTGCCTTGGTCTTTGTCCTAATGTCTCTGTCATTCTGAATTCTTTAGAGGTTGGCTGTTCCCGAGAGTTATTTATGAAGAATGGTGGCTTAGTCCCCTTCTTCCTCTGTTCCATCTTGCTTTTCTTCTTGTCTTCCCAAACTTTTTGGTAAGTTGCTTTCTCTTTATGTTGATCATAAAGGCACTTATTCCTTCTTATAGTTTCCTCCAATATTTTGGGATCATCGTATTGTATCCTGTCATTGATAAATGATGGGAATCCATTCAAATATCTCTGAATCTTAACTTGCTCATCCTTGATGAAGGAAACATATTTTAATAGCTCAAAAAACCTCCTTTCATATTCATCTATGGTCATACTCCCAAGCTTGAGTTCAAAGAATTCATTCATTTTCTTATCATAATATCTCTTGGTCAAGTATTTCCTTTGAAAATACCTCTTGAATTCTCTCCAAGTCATGTTTTTCTTATCAATATGTTGTACTTGCACAAATTGGTCCTACCACATTGATGCTTTCCCTTGAGTTGATAAATAACAATTTTACCTTCTGCCCGTGAAGAGTAATTATGCAACTGAAAATACTTCCTCATGTTTAGCAACCATGTCTCTGCATCCTCATCCTTCTTGTGTTCACCATCAAATGTAGGAGGCTATTTTTGTTCATTTCTCCTTGTAGCTCATCCACCCCAGATCTCTTCTTATGTTTCCTGACAGGAGATGGAATTGAACTATTGTGTGCTCTACTAGTTGTATGCCTTGGAGAGTGATGGTGTTGTCTGCCAACACTTCTTGTTGTCCTTCTCTTATCATGAGACTTATGGCTTCCTGATCTACTTGACTTAGTTCCCTTATCCATCTTATTTTCTATTCTGTCTAAGCTCTGCATTAACTTGATGTTGAAGTCTTCTTGTTGCTCCTTGGCTTTCATAAGCCTCTCATTATCAACTTTATGACTCAGGACATCCTTTTGGAAAATTTTTATGGTCTCTACCAAGTTCATACTTTCTTCCTTACCTTCTCCATGTCCATTTGAATTTGTACTTTCATTACCCATATGGACATACATTCCTCTGATCTCTTCTTCATGGATGTAAACTCCCTGCACATATTCCATGATTCTAAACTTTTGCTGATCCTGTTATGATCTAATGTTGTTAACTCTCTATCCAGTGTGCATACTTTTCTGTCGCGTGCCAATATCTATTGAGTATGACTTTTGTGTCGCGCACTGCAAGTACTACACTATACAACACCAAGGTTTAGTGTGTTCATAATGTGCACCAATAGTCATACCTTCGTGCATCGTGAAAATTCAACATGCACGCACTAGAAACCAATGTTGCACGTGCACCAACAAATTCAAACTGCACTCTGCCAACACTCCAAGCATACACCTTGTGCATCACATTATTAATCGTGCGCCACACATTTTGCACCCTACGATGCCAAACTTTAGTGTGCTTTTCCGCGCACTTATATTTTGCGCACGCCACCAACTATACATGACACAGTGCCAAAATTTAGTGTACATATCCTGTGCACCCTTATTTTCTGCGCAACGCCAAATGTTTAGTGTGCACACCTGCACAATATTATTTTTCCACATCACCGGCTCCGCACAGTGCATTACCCAATTTTAATGCACACTCCTGTGCACCCTTTTTTTTTTCCTGAGCATCACTACCACTTAGCGCGCACAATATGTTCGACACTTCACTGATTTTTCCATAATTGTGATGCAAAAATTGGGGCTTTTGCCCGATTCTCACCCAATATTTTTCATAGATGTTCGACACTCATGAAATTTGCTCAATTTCACTCCATTATACCCAAATTCAACCTCTGCAACAACAATTTTTTATGTGCGTTGCTGGTTGATATTCTTGGTGCGAGGTTTCCAATTCATTCATGAATGGAGAAACTTATTCAAACAATTCCATCCATCAGTCGTGGTTTCCCTATAACTTCAAATTCGACCAATTCCTGTTTGAATTTTCTTAAACATGGAATAAAATTAAGGATATCTCATCACTTAACCAAATTTCCCCAAATTCGTCATGAATTTAACAACAAAAATTGGGGCTTTTACCCAATTCCACTCAATTGCTTCTAGTTTCTGTCATGGACGCACTGTAACTTGAAATTTAGCCACTTTCGAATTCATTTCTCTGCGAGAATCTGCTTCAACATTATGCTAACTCGACCCATCCAGGCTCAGTGTTGAAAACTTGGCTCTGATACCATTTTGTAACGTACCCATCCACTGAGGTTGGGTCACGTCATGTAACAACTCTCTTGTCATCAACTCTGATACCATTTCGTAACATAACCAATCATCAACTAGTCTATGTCACTTAAAACCTTCTTGAACTCCGATACCATACAATAATGTTTCCGTTACCAACAATTTAACAAAATTGCTCTGTTACTAATTAAAACATATAAATGCTCTGCAATGCACAGTTATATACATAATCACAACAAAAATATACATGCAACATAAACAGGATAAACCCATGAAAGCAAAATCCATAATTATTATTGCAACACATGATTTACACACAATTGACACTTATCTTTGAATAAATGACACCAACTGCGTGCAAACCCCTCCCAACCTTAGACCGCGCAACTCATCATTCTTAGCAATGGGTCACCCCCGAGCTGTGGCTAAACTCCACTTGGGTAAGGTTTCCTAGCGAAGCTAAAGTAACTCAATCCACATGAACTCAGTCCACAGGTAACTCAGTCACAAGTGACTCAAAGGTGACTCAATCACAGGAAATTCCGTCACAGGTGCCAATTCATATCGACAACTTACAATCCCTCATTCCCCATATGCTTGTACCACCACAGGAAGTGTGCCCCTTCTTTGCTCAACAATCCTTTGGCTACCCCATTTCCCTTCCAGGGCTTAAACAACAGGCCGGACAGGAAGTCTCAAAGCCCTATCGCTGCAGTTTGGCCCCTCAGGAAATAATTCCCAGCAACTCTCTCAGCTTGAGAGAATGCAATGTCCTACGAGCCTGCCAACCCACCTCTTCAGTCTAGCTCTCCAAGCAAATCAAGGTACATGTATCTGCGATAGTAACAAGTTACTATGACAGTAACAACACGGTACGGATGACTGCTAACAATAGGCTCATGATCATCCCCCGTGTTAAAATATTGTGTAACTGCAAAGAATATTCTTATCCCCTTTTGTGGATAAAGATAAAATATATTTATTATTGATTAGATCAATCCCCTTTTGTGGATTGATCATGTCGGACATTGTAATTGACCAAATCCCCTTTTGCGGATTGGTCAAACCCTAATTGTAATAGGCTAAATGAAAATACGACCCCGGAATATATTAAAGTGGTTATAACCACCCAGAATGAGAAGTTGGCCCATTATAACCACCCAGGATGAGAAGTCGGCCCTGTCAGTGAAAAGACACATGTTCAGCACCTGCCAGATTGTATAAATAAGAGAGGCCAACGGCTCTTTTGGACACACACTCATCTCACTCATCTAGTGCACAAGTATTGAAGGAAGCTGCAGTTACTAGTTGCCAGAAGAAGGAAGAGGGAGAGAGGCGCATCCTTGGGAGAGAAATTTCTGTATTGCTTGGTTCATTGTCTTGGCATTGTATTGGCTATCTATAAAAAGGAAGTTTTGCTGGGTTTTCTTCCCCTTGAGGGTTTCCCAGGATAAATGCTTGTGTACTCTTGTGATTGTGTTTCTCTTAGTGATCCTATCTATGCTATTGTTATCTAGTAAATTGAAAGTAACCTAATAATAGCAGAAAC
>ML814981.1:0-11011 GCA_009831015.1 Picea engelmannii | reverse complement strand
CGACTTGTCTTCTAGGGTTATTAGCCAACTCATTAGGGTTTCTTCTTGCTTCCTGGAATATTCTATTCTCGTTAGGTTTACACGAGGTAAATACCTCCCGCAGCTACCATAATATCAACACTAAGAAGGTTGAAGGTGGAAAGATGAAAAACGCTTTCTCTTGGAATGTCCTGTGCATGCCCACATTGAATCTCAATTTCAAAATTTGTAACACTATGGACCTTCCTAACCCATTAACTCATCAAAACTATGGAGATTTAGGAAAGCTTCTCGCCATTCTTTTCAATCATAGAAATAAAATGCAAAGACAAAACAATTAATTCTCGATCATTTTCTTAAGGTCCGATAGAGAAAAGTTAGTTTATAGTGGACAGTAACAAACATCATGCAACACCCCGGGTTTCGAACCCCCATTTTAAATAATGTATTGTTACATTGCTGAGAGGTCAGAGTGCCCAAACAATTATTAAAAGGGCCAATGTGCCCAAGAAATGTAATGTTTTTTATCATTATTAATAATACATATGTCGCTGGCTGCTAGACGGACAAGGACTAGAGTTATAGGGGGCTATGATTCCACAAGAGAGGGGGCTTGAGGGGATAAATGTTTATTTCCTATTTTATTTACCCTTTGGTCTAAGGGGGTGGATCAGTTACATGGGATTCTTGGGGAAGGCCAGGAGGTTCTTGATGCCCCACAAATTACTTAAACTCGCCTCTGGTCTGATGAGGGGTTCAATTGATAGCTCGTTCACTCCTTCATTCGCTTGTTCACTCGTTCATTCATTCCATCCTTATCTATCCCTCATGGATCCATCCTCTCCCACGTCTTGATTTGGGAAGGGAAACTGAACTGCCAAAGATTAGCCACGATATTGTTGGTTGTAGTGGTCGCTGGTGTGATCCAGCCACCACTTGAGGCCTGCATGTCTGAGATGCCTTGGCATGTGTCCAACTTTGTTCACAGCTGCGAGTCCTGAGAGTCCCAGCATCGAGATTCTGGACCAGTTGCGCTGGAGCCCTGTAAGGAAAAGGACTGCCTGAGGGACTGCGTGGCAAAGAAGGGTGGAGGTCCGTATTCTTGGGTGGTGCAAGCTGGGTAGAAGAGAGATGAGTACTTGGATAGCTGTGAGTGTAGGGAAATCCTGTGAGCACTTGAGTGCAGACAGGTTTGGGAAGCCAAGTAACACTCTGGAATCGTCCTTGTGGATTCATAGGCTTGGCTTGGGGGTGACACTGCTGTTGAGATTTGGAGCGGTAGTGTCTACGATTGGGTGGAACGTCCTTGGTCTGCAGCCAGTTGGTGTCATCTTTTATAAAGATAAGTGCTCTCTATTATGGTATTAGTCACATGTATATGAATGTATTTCCGCTATGTATTTAATTATTGTTTAATTGAATCTTTAGAACATGCATGCTTACTGGTTATTGTTGTGCATGTCATTAATCTCTTTTGTTTTATGCATCCTTATTAATTTAAAAGGTATCGCTAAGAGAAAGAAGTCCAAGGGTGGGCTTGAAGGTGGCGTACCCTGGCTTGTAGGTGGCTAGGTATGTTACAGTTGGCTTGAAGATGGCGTACCCCGGCCTGAAGGTGGCTGGGTATGTTACACATCATCATCATCATCTTTTTTTAACCTTTGGGATTTTTTTTGTTTTTATTCCTTGAGGGGGGAGATTTTTTCTAAGTAAAATAGGGAAATTATTTCCGCTCATGGGACCCTTGCACTTCATGTGCTTTCTTGGATTCCTTGCCCTCTTCAAAAGCAATCCTTAGCTCAAATTTCATCATGGGCTCTGTTATCGCACAGTTTGTAGTTAGGATAAAGATAGATGTGAAGAGTCAAACTGCCGTAACTGGAACCAATCCCACCCAATGTCACCTCGATGGGAAGGTTCTTTCTGTTTAGGGAGGTGAGGCCTATGGGAGACGTCCTCGGTGACCCGAGGTTTTGAGAAGGCAAAGGATTGTAAGACAAAAGGTAAATCCCCCCCCACACAAGTCACCACCTGAGCAGACAGTCCGACTGACAGCCAATAAAGATAAATATAACCAAAGAGATGCACCTGCCCGGGACAAAGCAACAAGAAACATATATATGCAAGCTTGCTCACTTGGTTAGTACTTCATATAATTTATGACTATCTGATATACATATAAGCAATTGAATAATAAATATTGACGAAGTCAATGTTTATAAAATAGCAATAATGCACAATATCACTTCATCAATAAATGCTAAGAAAAACGTGGCATTCAATGTGATAATGAACACTTCATTCAAGTAATGCCCTTAAATAACCATTCAATTGCACATGAGTAGAACGATTAGCTGGACAATGATGTTAATAGCAAGGGATGACGACAACAAATAGGTTAGTATGGTTAGTCTTTAGGCTAGGTTTAGAGTAGTTAGGGTTTCATTCAAAGTATTGAGAGTGGTTTTGTGATCAAGTTTACTCAAGACAAGAGGTCTTTTAGATCAGTGCCTCAGGGTTAATGGAGTCAAAAGTAGAGGACACAAAAAGTTGAAGGATCAAGTGAAAATAATAGCACTAAGGACAAGAAGGTTAGACCTTGAGGTGTTTCTAAGGCAAGGCCTCAAGGATGAAACCCTAGGGGAGAGAGGCTCACTTTGGTGTAGGGGAACTAGGACTTAGTGCTCTCTCCTCCTTCCTTAGGTCAAATGGCAAACGACTAGCTCAGAAAAAGGCATAAAACTAAGACAAGAGGATCTGCTAGGCAACGTGTTGCTATGGCAAGGCTTTACCAGCAAACCCTAGAAAATCGGCTCATCAAGGTGTAGCTGAACTAGGCCCTGATGCATCTTCTTCTTCTTAGCTCAGAAAAGTAAAACGACTAGCAAAAGAAGAGGGGAAAAAAGTGTAGCTAAGGCTAGTCTCTTTCTCTTTACAAATAATGGCTGAAAATCTTGACGGGGACATGAGACAAGGACCTACAATGTGTGCTTGTCACCTAGGGTTTATTCAACAAATTTATAACAATGAATGCAAGAAATAACAATACAACCATTCAATCAAGAAGTTTTGTAGAAATTTACTTACATTTCACCAAGAAATAACATAACAAACCCTAGTTGTAACACCTTCCATCAAGAAATGCCAAGAAATGCCAATAGAAATCCAAAAATGCCTTCCTTCAACAAGTGCGCCTCACAATTTCAGCCAAAGAACCCAAGAGTAGCGCAAATTTCAGACCTCACTAATGAGTGAGTGAGAGATACTGAAAAAATGAAGGTAAAAACCCTCAATTTATACAGTTCCATGACCTAATTTCACTTTTAGGTCATAAAAAGGTCGACAAGGCCAAAATACTAAAAATCATATTGTTTTACATTAAATGATTAAAATTAAAACCTAATCAAGCTAAAGAGAGATGTCATGCCCCTCTTAGGGTGACGTTAGCCCTTTCTAGGGCAAGTGCAGCATCTTGGAGCAAAACGTTAGCCCTCCTTGGGCTTCTCCAACCTGCCACACGTGCCAACACTACCAAATCTGCCTCTCAAGACGTCCACAAGGCTGGATGACGTCATGATCATCATGGGTGACGTCCCGGGCCTTCCAGGGTCAACGTTCCAATGGAGGAGGCACAACCCCCCTAGGTTAAGCTCTGCCAGGGTGCCTCTGGTGGAACATCCTCTTCTCCTGTGCAAAGCCTCTGACCATCTCTGTCCTGTCTCTGCCCCCTGATGGGGTCTCATCATCCATCTGGTGGGCTCTTTAGCCCCATGGAGGTCCGAATTGATCATCTCCTCATGTGTACTGGTCCAATATGGTACTTGTTCGTCGGGCATGATCCTGCACATCAACAACTATGCTCTCCATGGGCTCATAAGTCACAGGGATCATAGCAATGTCAATCACATCTCATCATCAATATTATTAAACATGTGCATAAAACCCCTACTATCTCAGTTAAAAGCTCAAAGACATTACACAAGCCTGCAATATAAGTTTGGGGAAAGTGAGAGGGCGTCCTATTGGGCTAGTGTCCACTGGAAAAGGAAAGTTCCTAGAAAAGACTTCATCTAAGCCATGTAAGTGGGTGATGTGGATAAGGGATGTCCTGACAATGGGTGCAGTGGAAGCAGGGGATGCAAAGTTTTACCTATGGGTGCCTTTGTAGAAGGCGAGCTGCACCTGTCTTGGATGCAATTTTTCCAAGCCCAATTCATGCCTTTTATTCATTATTCTTTATTGCTTTTTCTTCAAGAGGCTAATCAGGGGACACTGCCCTGGTGTGGTGACCAGTGGTGACAGTGTTACCCATAAGTACTTTCACAGAAATGAGAAGGCTAGCTTGTGATGAGACCCCCTTTCCCTTGGCCATGCAACCAAGGGTCACTACCCTGGTGTGGTAACCAGTTGGTGGTAATGTCATACTGCTAGGCACCCATGGACCTAATAGGCTGGTTCGTGATGAGACCCCCTATCCTTTGACTAGGTCTTGTTTTATTATTTTACAGGTCCCTCTTGTTTCTTGATGAGAAGCCTTTTATTGCTTCCTCAGGGATCCTTGGGCGAAGCATCTCGAGGTTTTATTCTAAGGCTTTTATCTTTTTCCAACTTGCTTTTACCTTCTGGGCCTTTAGCCCCTTCTTCCCACTAGGTAAGGTGCAATCCTCAAATGATAGGTCAACCCAGTGCCCGGACAAGTGTAATGGGATAGGTGAGCGGGAAGCCAGATGAAAAGGTGATGCCATGATGGGAATGGACGATGGCTTTTCAGAAATCCCCCTAGTGGCAAACCAGAACCTACAGACACATGCTTACTAGGGCATCTTGTCAATCCCCCCAGACATGGTCAAGTGGGCAAGTATAAGATCCAAGCATTTGTTATAAACAAAAGGAATCAAATGCACATATTCAAAGATTTTGAAGATTAGAGTTACACATACCATGATACTCGGACTCATTACCTCATGGAGCAAGAACCATCTCAGACACAAGACCAAGCCGATGGTGATGGATGCTACTGTTGATGACAAGGTAGAGGCGCTGAAAGGGAGAAAACATGGGCCCTCTAGGGCCATGCTAAAGTCGATCTGGCTCTTGGTACTCCATGTCTAGGACCTGTGGGCCTCGAGACATGATCTCCTAGTTATCCTTAAAAGTGGGGGATAACAGGCTCCATTAACCCATAACTTTAGCTTACATCCCATAACTATGATACATGGAAGCAAAATATACATAATGTGCTTCGTAGTCACAATTTGTAGCGGATTGCTAAGGGTGATGAAAAGGAGCCCAAAGATGAAGCATAAGAAATTAGGTGAAGCTCAAGAACTCATATGCATCTATGTGTCAGATGAATTATGATTCCATGTTCAAAAGTAGAAATCCCTATGATTAATTTGATCTTGGATACTATTGTCCACTTGCATGATGTTAGTATAGAGGTTTAGGAGCAGATTCCTTTACTGTAGGAATTGAATGCTAGTCTTGATGAACAAGTTGCCTTAATGTTAATAGCCATATTCAACTTTATAATGAAGTCAATACCTTGCAGGACTCTATTTAATAGCTTCGTTAGCAGGGCATCTTACTTTAGGGTGATAATATTGGGCTCTCTGAAAAATATCAAGACCTAAAGAATAAACATGATCTCATGCTTAAACATTTGGCTGACAAGGACAAGTTGATCTAGAACGTGTGCAACCTTATTCAAGACCTTGCACAAAAAGTTGTGAATTCAAAATTACTGAAAGGGAGAAGCAAGAGGTATTTTCCACCTTGCAAACAGATATTTATTCCACTTCTTTTGTAACTTTATCTCATGCTTAGTGGACTAATCACAATCAATGGTTTCCTAATTTTGAGAAGCATACTAAAGGTATTGGTTCCAAGTTACTTCTTTAGATGGGTTATACATGCAGTGGACTTGGTAAACATGAACATTGTATTGTTACTCTTATTGAGCCTAAGAAGATATTAGTGAGAATAGGCCATGGATATTTTGAGACTACATCACAAGATGCGGGTTGTCCTATTTCTTTTACTATGACTGATTCTTAGAAGATGCACTATCTACTTCTAGTACGATTGATTCGCAAAAATCGGAAGTTGCACCACCTACTTCTACTACTATTGATTTGTAGGAACTAGAACCTAGACCATTTACTTCTACTACTATGGATCCACAAGAACCAAATTTTGCATCTTATGATTCATTGAAACCATACTTTGATATCCACATCTAAGCCATATTGGCATCCTAATCATAGTGATCGAAGACATTATCACTCCTCACCTAGGTATCAACATTTGTATTGCCATAGTTCTTACAAATCATCAATTAACAAGTGTAATGGTAGAAATTTGGATCGATAGTCACTATTAGGACTAATTGTTGTTGGATTGATGATTAGTCATGGTGATATTTGAGTTCTTGAGGAAATCTTATTGACTGTTTTTTGCCCATGGTACAACTATACAATCCTCATCACTCATTTTGATAATTGATTGACCATAATAGCAGTGTAATTTTGACAACTTTTGATGGCAACATTTCTTGATCCCTCCTTTTGCACATATGCATGGTAGAAGATGCTTTATGAAGGGAAAACCTTCTCGTTGCCTAGGGTATTTGGTGCACTTGTTGATGCACTTTATGATCACTTTTTCACCACTATTGCAGAAATTTGAAGAAGCTGCCCACTTTAGGGCCATATTTTGGGGTCTAGGTTGAAACCATCTCTACTTTTAAGGTGGATGTTGGAGGTGTAATGGCTAGGGAATATTCCTTGCCATATTTTGAGGCCCCCCAAACCTTATTCAAGTGGAACATTGCACAACAAAGCCAAACCGGTCCTTTCTCAGAAGCTTGACGTCATTTTTGTTGTTGGGGGTTTTACGACCCATTATCATGTAAGGTTACTAATAAATTTGACATTTGGAAACAAGGAGATGATATGATTACAAACCTTTTTCAGACACCCAAGGATGACCTGGTGATGTGTTCTCCTAATGATTTTCGGTCATACCTTGAGGATTTCAATGAATATTCCATTGAGCACTTGGATATACTCTATGAAGAGTTTTATCAACCACCGTTGTGCTCAGATCTTGATAGAGGTGAGGACATTGCTTGTCCAACCCATGGTACTTGTGACGAATCACTAAGGGTGTAGTTGGGAAAACTGTCCCTTGTATTGAGTTTTCTCCAGGACAAAGCCTTCTTTTAGAATTCAAGGGTAGGTTGAATACTTTGAGAAGAAGTTTATTATGTCACTCTTCCAACTTTCCCTTAGAAATTTTCCAATAATTCTCTAGGTTTTTATTAGTCCTTTTCCAGACTTCAGGATGTGATGATATCCAAGGTAGCCAACCTTCAGACTCTTTTCAGCCGTCTGAACCTTGGATTTTTCACGATCCCTTTCTGAGTTGGATTGAGCACTTTCCTAAAGGTGCGAATTGGCATGATTTTGTCCCTCCCTCCTGCCTCCATGAGCTAGACTTTACAATTTCCGATGCTACAATACATTTTCTAACTCATGTTATTTTTGTGCTTGACTTATCATTGCTTTGGTTTATGATGAAGCACAAAGGCAGGTATTATGAGACATTGCTAGGATGGTTTCATTGGCTATTTGACTACACCTAGCATTCAACCAGCAGGTAAGTAGAGGTAGGTAGGTAGGCATTTGCATTCATTGTATATACCATCTGCATTTCATGCTAGAATAGTTGTATTTCCATTTGTATATATGATTGCTTTTATTTAATTGTATCATATATGGGCCAGGGGTGATATCACCACCCCAAAAGATTACTGATCAATGTTGTTGAGATCTAGCAGGTCACATGTCATACCAGAGATGCTGAGGTTTTTATGCTCTCTACAGTGAGCACATGTCGTTGAGTTGGAGCCAGATGTTATCCCCTATCCTAGGGATAACTAAGGAGATTATGTCTCGAGGCCCATAGGTCCTAGACATGGAGTACCGAGAGCCATATTGACTTAAGCCTGGCCCTGGAGGGCCCATCCTTCTTCTTCAACGCCTCCATTCTGTCAATAACAACGACATCCATCCCATCGGCTTGGTTCTGAAGTAGCAGTGAGTCTTGCTCCATGAGGTAATGAGTCCGGGTATCATGGTATGTGTCACTCTGATTCTCAAAACATTTGAATATGTGCATTTAATTCTCTTTTGCTTCATGACGTGTGCTTGGACTTTATGCCTTTTGACTTGTCCATACCTGGGGGGGATGACAAAATGCCCTAGCAAGTTGGTTCCCTAAGGAGTAAGTTGCCACTGGGTGGGTTTATGAAAGGTCATCGTCCATTCCTACCATATTTATCACTTTTCATTATCTTCCCTCTCATCTATCCCCTACATTGGTTCGGGCATTGGGTTTGCTAAGCTAGTAAGGGTTGTACCTTGCCTTGTGGGAAGAAGGGGCTAAAGGCCCAGAGGGTAAAAGTAGCTAGCAAAAGTTAAAAGCCAAAAGATCAAACCTTGAGATGCTTCGCCCAGGGATCCTCGAGAAAGCAATAAAAGGCTTCTCAGCAAGAAAAAGGGGGGACCCATAAAAGGATAAAAACTCAAGACCTACTTGGTGGATAGGGGGTCTCATCACGAGCCAACCTATTAGGTCCATGGGCATGTAGCGGTATGACACTACTATTCGTATGGTCACCATGCCAGGGTAGTGGCTCTTGGTGGCATAACCGAGAGAAAGGGGGTCTCATCACGGACCAACCTTCTCATCTCCGTGAAATGCTTGTGGGTAACGCTGTCATCACTGGTCACCATTCCAGGGCAGTGTCACCCAACTATTTTCTTGAAAGAAAAAGAAATAAGATAAGTAAAAAAGACATTGAATGGGCTAGGAAACAATTGCATCCATGACAAGGTGCAACTTACCCTCTTTAGAGGCACCCACAAGTAAGGCCTACATTTCCCTGTCAGCACTGCACCCCTTGCCTAAACATCCCCCACACCATCTCATGCACTTACATGACCTAGATTGGTCTTCACCTGGAAACACCCCACACCTAAGGAGAAGTAGCCCAATAGGACGTCCTGGAACCCTCTCCAAACTTGGCTTGTAGAATAGCATAACGTCTTTGAGCACTTGTCTTGGAAAAGGGGGGTTTTATGCACGTGTTTGGGTAACTTGATTATTAGATGTGATTGACATTGCTATGATCCATGTGACTTATGAGCCCATGGAGGGCGTACTTCTTGTTGTTGTAGGACCACGCTCGACGAACAGGTACATATGGGGAGATGATTAGCCCGGACCTCCATAGGGATAAAAGCCCACAGGACGGATGTTGAGACCCCAGCCAAGGGCAGACATATACCAGAGGCTTGCATCGGAGAGAGGGGAGGACGTTCCACCAGAGACACCTTGGTAGGCCTGGACCTAGGGGGGTCTTTCCTTCCCCCCTGAACGTTGGCCTTGGAAGGCCCATGACGTCACCCTTGTGACCCTTGACGTCACCCAACGTCAGATGGACATGATGGAGGCAGTTGTGTGCCAAGTGGCACATGTGGCATGATCTAGAGGCCTTGGAAGGCCTAACGTTTTTCTCTTTGAGGCCGTCTCACTTATGAGGCTCAACGTCACCCTAGAAGGCCATGACATCACCTCTTTTGCACATTTTAGGGTTTAATTTGTCAATTTTATTTAAAAAACTGGATATTTGATGTAACTGGCCATGTCGACCTTTTTTGACCTAATTTGTAATTAAAAGTCATTTGAATTGTATAAACAAGGGAGAAGTCTCGTGTATTTTTTCATCATCTTTCACTCACACAAGTGTGAGGTCTGAAATTCGGCCTTTTTAAGGCTTATTGACTGAAATTAAGTGGTGTGCAGCTCTTGGAGGAGGCTTCTTTTGGTGTATTTTGGCATTTTCATGGTGGAAATTCTTCAACTAGGGCATATTGCTAGATTATTCTTGGTGAATGTAAGTGAAAATCTACAATTCTTCTTTCTTTGAATGGTTATGGTATCTTTTACTTTGCATTTACTAAGATTATGAAATTGCTAGTGTAAAACCCTAGGAGGTTAAGCACATGTTATTGTCCTTATCTCAATAGCTATCCACCTACTTGATTTTGCTAGAAGACATCTCCATTGAAGCATGTGCTAGAGCCCTACCTTTGTAGCACTCTAACACCATTGCTTCATCAAGCTTTTATTTATCTCAAGCTTGAGCTAAAGAAGAAGGAAAACCGCTAGGRCCTAGGGTTACCTACTTCCTAGTAGCCGTTTTCCTTCTAGGGTTTGATGATTGAGGCCTTGGGTTACCAACACCTCAAGCATCCTCCCTCTTGTCAATAGTTCACATATTATCATTTGTTTCCTTCAAGATTGCTGCTGCAAAAGGTGACTCCATTAACCCTAAAGACAATGGTTTATACCTTACATTTGGTTGATTGATGAAAACAATCCTCAAACCATCTATCTCAAGCTCTTTGCTAACTATTCCTAACCCTAGATTAAACTAACTTACTAACATTCTTGCTGTTGTTACAAAAGTAAGCTACAACCATATATTGAAGCAGTAAAAGCTCCTAAAAGCAAGTGTTAAAGTTGATTTTTACATTGCCTTTTCAGCTTCTGACAAGTGCTAGCATATTTGCTAATTCTAGGTTACCATTTTGGGTCATTTTTGAAGCTTGTTCAAGGCATAATTGTGAAGCTATCATTATATATACATTGCTGTTATAAATTTCTGTTTGCTTCATCTTGTATATAAACTCATTGCTTTTATTGAAAGTCCAAGGTTTTACGAAGCACTAATATCAATTGTTACTTGCAATTAGTGTTTTCTTGTTGTCTTGTTCTGGGAAGGTACACTTAAGCATATCTTTGCTTCATATTATAAAACCTTTGGGACTTTCTGATCAATGTGACTTGAGAGAGGGGAAGAACTTTTTTTTGATATTATTACCTTTGCCTTCTCAAACCCCCAGGTCACCGGGGACATCTCCCCTGGGCTTTCACCCCTAAAAAGAAAGAGGTGTCTTATTTA